>BQMB01000849.1:527500-581439 GCA_027943415.1 Closterium sp. NIES-67 | reverse complement strand
GTCACGCTTTGTGAGTGCAGTCATTTGAACTGGAAATGATGAGTGCAAACTAGTTTTTTGAATTTACAAATTGTGTTGTTTAGTCTCTACTCTATTGACTTCCTCCCCTTGCTAGCATTGGGGAAGCATTAGATAAGTCTTATTTTTCGATATCAAGAAAAAAGACAGGAAATGGTGCGAAACAAATGATCGACATTTGTGTTTTATTAGTTCCTCAGTTTGTAATTTGGGCGTCAACTGAAAATATGTGCACATATTTTTAATCTTTAGGTTAGTGTATGACAATACACCTTTTTACTACTAGCACTGGGGAATGGAGAGCTCATTTTTGTCATCGGAAAAACAATGAAATCACATAAAGAAAATACAGAGATATTGAAATCAAGTATGGTACATCGATTCGTTTTCCAACACTTTTTCCATTTTAGGTCAACCAAAAAATCATGTACAATATTACGCATATGGTGTATACTATTATATGCCTGGATGGTGTATGTTACGTCTCTTACGGAATTGCAAAAATTGATATTTATTTTTCAGATTAGAAAATTAGGTTGATTTTTTTTCCGTTCGATTGCAACAGGTTGCTCCGCAACCCAAAAAAAAAAACAAAAAACAATTCAAGAAAAAAGGTAGATTCAGATAGATTCTCTATTCATGAGGGTAGTGTTAGTGGAGACAGTATTCATTCCAAGGGGCTGCCAGCTACAGGGCTGACGGAAAGGTTCGATGGAATGGCCCTTGGGGAAAGTGCAGGCTGTGTAGTGAGCCTTCCAGCTGCAACCTCTCCTTCGGCCATCCAACTAGCTCATGTGAGTCAGTCCTAGGTGAGCCACTTTCTGTCTCCTCTCTCTGGCACACCACCTCCAGGGATGCATGTAGTACCTCTCATTGACCATGCTTTAACCCATCCTAGCCTCCTGCAGGCCCCAACACGAGCCTTTGGCCATGCGCCTCAATATGCATTACCTCCGCATGCCTTACCCCAGCATCGGTCTCATAATGACCCCGTGCCTCCTGCATCCATCCATCCCTACCAGCTAGCCCATCTTGCAGTTCCTGCTACCAATGGGCACCCTCTTGTTTAACCTACTGCGGGAATTCTCATTTCACCTCCAAATCCTTCCACTCATGTTATTCAGGAACCACTTAATGGCAGATCAGGCCAAGGGATCGCCATTGGCTATCCAATCTCTACCTATGCTGCTGAAGTTCTATATCCTGCAGTTTTGCACCCTTCCTACCCATCCCATGTCAGCCATTCAGGTCCAGCAGTTCGAGCGCAACCCATAGATTCTCGACAACAAATGCTCCAAGCTCATCCATCGAGGCGTGAACCTTTCCCCATTTACACATACCCTCCCTCAACCATGCCATCTGTACCTCCTCCTTCAACATCCTATGAAAAGCTTGGTTTACCCAAGCTTGATGGCAACAATTACCACGGTTGGGCCTTCACATTCACCTTGAAATCTGCCATTACGCACTACACATTCCGAAGAGGTGCACAACTTTCGTACATGTCATTGTATGAAGGTGCTGTTATTCCCGCCCAACCTCTCAAGTGGAGCGAGAGGAATGGAGGTGAGCCCATACCCATGCATTCCTTTTCCTATTGAGTGCCCTAATAACTACCCTACCAAATACATATGCCCACTTGGGATGGCACCCCGAGTCTGCACGTGTCGTATGGCTACGCTTGCAAGCACATTTTGTGCCATGAGATGACATACGCCGCATGATTGTATGGCGTGCCCTACTCTAGCGCATGCAGGGTGCTCAAGAGAAGTTATCTGATTATGCCGATGACCTCGAACTCTTGCGAGCTCAATTTTCTGAACTCGAGATGCCTGTGTCTGATGCACAATTCGCGATGCTCATGCGTATGGGTGTCAACCAAGAGTGAGCTGCATTTCGTGATGCTTTGCAGGCCGTGCCTGGGCGTTCTTTGCAGGATATCATTATTGCAATCATGACAGGGAGCAGGTGCTTTCCACTGCTCCTGCCCCCAGGATTGTCTCACCTTTTGCTGCCTCTTCGCAGACTATTGCCCCGCCCCTGCCACAGGTCCCTAGTTTGTCTCAAAACTGTGTTACACGCGACCGTTTGGGCAGTGGCAATCGGGGCAACTATGCAGAGAGCAACAGTGGTCCAGTTGGAAAGCCGCGCCAACCATGGACTGTGCAGCCCGGCACGCACTTCCTGGTAACCCAAGCACCTCCTAGTATGCCACCATCATCTTCTTCCTCCCATGGTCCCTCAGGTCCGGTCGTGATGAGGCAGACAAGCAAGGCCAGTTTGGACAGCCACATCCTTTCAATGCTCAATGCTTTTGTTATTAGTAGTGGGGGCACCCATGGCAGCATTGCCCTACCAAGCCACAAGGCTGGCAACCATCCACCGAGCAGCTTGCCTACGCCTGATAGCTAAGGCTCCAACGTCACTCACGGCTTTCGGCCACTGCTAGTGTGACTGACGGCCATGCTTCATTGCAGCATTGCCCATTCGTCCCTGATCCTTCACTGTCCTTTCCTCTTCAGCCCCTTTTGTCAGGTAGCACGTCCCATCAGCACACTGATTTTTCACCTTCCTCTATCACATCTATCATCCCTTCCGCAACATCTGTCGGTGTGCCACCACCACCACAGAGCCATGAGTTACTTCACCCTCCCCAGGTGTATCAGCGGGTGCCCACTGGTCAACTTGCCCAACCTTCTTCAATCACCCGTTTCGTCATGTTCTCCCCCCTTTTACCCATTACCCTCCATTGTCACTCTTCCCTCGTCGACACCAACGGATCGTACCTCGATAGTGCATGTGGGCAGCACATGACCCCACATCGCTCTCTGCTTTGTAGTGTCTGTGCTCCTTCGCACCCTGTCCAAGTCGTTGTGGCCACCATGGAGTTGTCCCAGCATAGTCGGAAGGTGATGCATTGTTCTCTTGGGCCTTGGGAAATGAGGCCCTTTTTGAGTGGACTATGTGGGTTGTCCTTTATGTTCCAGGGATTGGGATTAATCTCCACTCAACTGGCCAGCTAGAGAAGAAAGGGCGATCATTCTCTTTGCTGATGAATTTGCTAGTGTTCGCAACAAGAATGGCGAGTTTGAAGGAGATGTCTACCGCATCGAGATGCGGTGCTTGCCTCCTCCTGTCTCCCCTACCGATCTTGTACTCCCTGTCTCCCCTTTATGTGAGCCTCTCTCTCCCACCACACTCCCTGCCTCTACCTCTATAGCTGTGCCTTGTCCATCACCTCCTCCTGGTGAGCCGTCTCTCCCTCCTGTGTCTGCCTTTGCCACTGCTCTTTCCGTACCTTCTCCGACCTTGCTGGTTCCACCCACATCTGAGCCCTCATCGGACAAGGTGACGTTCCTTCTTGCCACTCACCCTATCCGTGCCTCTCGTGCACCTCTTTATGTGTGGCATGGTTGGCTCCGTCACACCCCTGAGCGAACCCTCTTGGAGATGGTGCGTCATAAGTCTGTCTCTGGCATGGACATTGATGATGCCTCGTCCTCTGCATCCGTCGATTTGACCAGCCCTTGCAGCTCGTGTGTCGCTGGTAAGCTAGCACGCCTACCATTCTCCACTTCTTTTACACGGACCTCACGACCTCTTGAGCTCATCCACACTGATCTCTTGGATCTCACGACGCAGAGCCGCAATGGGAAGAGGTATGTGCTCACCTTCATCGATGATTATTCTCACTTTGCTCATGTTGCGCTGCTTGCCAGCAATGCTGAGGTTCCCTCCCACTTCATTGCATGGCGTGCTCTTGTTTGGAAGCAACATCCGGGATGTGATGTCCAGCTTCTTCGGTCCGATCGCGGTGGTGAGTACATGAGCATTGCCTTCCATACCTTTCTTCTGCAGTAGGGCATCTGTCAGTCCTTCACGTGCCCGGGAACCCCTCAGCAAAATCGGCTTGCTGAGCGCTATAACCGCACCCTCATTGAAAGCGCCCGTAGTATGATTGTTCACATGTCTCTAGACCTTGATCTTTGGTCATACACTGTTCGTCAGTCTGTTCTCATCATCAACCGCCGCCCGACCTCCTCTCTCCCCGTTGGGCTGACGCCATTCCAGGTGTGGCATGCACATAATCCCGATGTCTGCATGTTTTGCACGTTTGGTTGCATGGCTCAAGTGCATGTCCTTGATGAGCATCGGGCTGGTAAGCTTGCTCCCAAGGCACGGTGGCTCCAGTATGTTGGCGTGAGCATGGATAGTAAGGGTTGGAAGTTTCTAGCCCCGAACACTCGTCAGCGTGTTGTGAGCCGTGACACCGACTTCTATGAGTCTCTTTCTCTTTCGTAGTATTGTGCCTTGTGCTCTGCCTAGGCTACCAATATGCCGTGCCTTCCCTCTTCCTCTCTCTCCCACGAGCCCATACCCTCTACCTTTCCAGGTCCCACTCAGGAGCCGGCTCTTGTTGCCCAAGCCCCGACCCCCCTGCCTTCGCCAGCCGCAGCCCGCACCTGTGGCTCGCCCACCCATGTGCCACCGACTGCATCTACGCCGCCGCCCATGCATGCGTCGCCGCCCGCGCCTGTACAACCCCCTGTGCCAGTGCCCTCCTCAGTGCATGTTCCGTTGGTTCCCACAATGTTGCCTGCTCTACCCATGCTTGCCTCTCCTCCCCATTTGCCTAGTCCTGCCTTTGTTTCCTGCTTGTTTGTGCCTCCTCCTTTTGTCCCCTCTCCTCGTCATGCTCCCATGTATCCCCCTCCTTATTTCCCTCCACGACCACCTCCTTCTCCCGCTCCTTTTTCCTCTTGTTTTCCTCCTGTGCCCTTGTTCCCACCCCCGTTGGTAGTGCCTTCTGGTTCCCTTCCCGGCCTTCTTGCCCCCGCCTCCTCTCCCTTGCCCCAGTCGACTTCCTTGCCGGTGCTGCAGTCGCCGAAGCAACCGTCGTCTTTCTCGCCGGTGCCGCAATCGCCGACGCAACTGTCATCTTTCTCGTCGGTGCCACAGTCGCCGATGCAGCCTTCGTCTTCCCCGCCTGTGTAGCAGTCGCCTGTGAGAGTACGACCCCGTTACACCAATTTCCCCTTTCCATATTTCCTTTCTATTTCATTCCTCTTTTTATCCTCATTCATTTGGTCTTTATCTCATCTCATTTGGTTTCCTATTCCTCCTTTGCCATTATCCTTTGGTCTATCCTGTTATTAAAATTATATCACCGACCAGGCTCGGGATGTACTGGCGCGCTATATCTAGCGTAATCGTGCCGTAATCCCTTAAAGCCAATAGCCTCTATACGCAAGGTGATTCTAATTCTAGAAGGGTCTATTTCCTTTGGATAGGATAAACCTGGTTACCTGATGTAATCTGGAAGTATAAAACCACCGTGTACTGATTGATAGTGCAACATTGAGCAAACCTTTCCTCGACACATTCGATCCTGTGACACTTGGTTATCAGAGCCAAGGTTTCAGCTCAACGCTTAACCGCTGGGCCCCCAGGAGCACGCGGAGGATGGAGTCGAAACTTCAATTCCTGTAAGTACAATGCACTTTCATTTAAGTTTCGACAATCCTCGCGCAGGTGCACCTGGGGTCCCCTTCGAATGCGAGATGCCTCGCCGACCGTTCGATGGACTGCATCGACGGAGCCGATTTTTCGCGGGGGCAAACGGCCTCAACCTCGCGAACGTGTCAGTTCCGGCGGAACACTCCCTGCGACATTCGGAGAAGTTCGCAGTTCGCGACAACACTTGGAGTTGCGCGGAACTCTGCGGAGGTTCGACCGACGACATCCATCTGATGGAGATTCGACGCTTCAGATCGACCGAGGCGAAAACGAAATCCATCTGACCGAGTTTGCGATTCAGCGCGAATGGAAACGGGACCTCGCAAGCCGCGAAGTTTTTTGGAGCGTCCGATCGTTCGACAGCCGACATCGACGACCGAGAATTGCTGCAGGAAACGAGTCAACCCGGGCGCCGAATGCTGCTGAACGGGACTCAGGAGTATCCTCAGATCGCTTGGAGTTTGGACCGTCGGATCGACATCTACTTCAACGGACGAGATGGAGCGCGACTTCTGCACAAAGGGAGAATGACGCGCAGAACCAGAAATTGGCCGCCTTCGACACTGTCGACAACATCTGGACAACCAAATTCGAATTCCTTCATTTGGTGACGAATTTGGCGCGCAAATCATCTGCAGAGTCAGAAATCCGCCAAGGAATTACCTACTTGATAATAGCTGCAAGCAGAAAATTGACAGGAGAACGTGGATAGTCGGATCGGTGCAGAATCAACGGCACGAATGCAGCGGAGACTACACTATGGGAAAACATCACAATGGAGACAATATTCGTGACCAGCGACTGCACAATCGACGCATCTTCTGACTGATGTGGATAACGATCGAGTTATTTTGACGAAGTCATCTTCGTTAAAAATGGATCGACATCAACACAGCGGATCTTCACCCAGGAAAAACAATGGAGCTGCGTGAAGACATGTTCTCCATCCACGAGACACTTCTTCATATAAAATGATCGACAACCTATGGGATTGCAGAGAAGTAGCCGTTTTCTCTTGCAATGCTCCCAAGTTCAAGTTGCTGCGAAGGAGCAGATTTCGCACGCAACAACGACGCAGTGAACCCGTCTCGTCAAGGCCAGCGAGACACTACTTCGTAGCAGGAGCTGAACGATTCGTCTTCATCAAGAATCTTAGCCATCCGAGGTGATTGATTGGAGCAGTCTCAACATCGACCTTACGAGGCGACACACCAATCATGCGTCGCGATTCCATGTGTTAATGATCTGCGTGGAAAAAAATTCCGTGCATGTCACGATGCTTGACAGATTGAGGAGTAATTAACCTCTAATCTGGCAAGTACTCGTTCACTAGCGACCCTACGGCACATGCATTGGAGGCGATTCTACCAGAAGCCGAAGCGTTACAAGCATCATCGTAACTTCGACAATGCAGGAGAACGCCAAGCAACACGAGGTGTCAACAAATGAGGGAGATGCGGACTACTACAACACAATCACGCGCTCTACCGACCGTACATCGGAGGCACGGATGAGCATACCAGGAATTGCTACCCGTGGATACATTGAGGGGAGAGGCAAATTTCTCTTCATACCCTCAAATCAAACAATCACCGGCAGCAATGGAGCAACACATGTGTACTAATGTGCACGTGTTCCTGGTAGTTACGCCTGTTACACCCATCAGGAACACTCTACTGGGAAGAGGGAGTTGATGGATTCTCCTTCAACTGGTACGAGTTAAGAGAATTCTCTGCAGCAGCTGCCGCCGTCGCCGTCGTCGCAACCGCCGCCGCCGCCGCAGCAGAAGACTCGACACAACAGTCACAACCAAATCCTGATGGATGATTCTCCACTCAATGGGGATAATGCTGGATTATATTCCAGTGGATCGTTAAGACCCGGCCAGGCACTACATTGATTTCCAGCTAGTGGGAAGGAGATACCACTATGCGAGGAAACAACATGGCAATGCCATATACCCTCGAGAGCATCAGATATTTGCTCTTATGGGGATGGGAGGACCACGGTACTCTACCGATATACAGTCCTCATGGCCTATGGCTTTCCTTAAAGTCATAAAACCTGCGTCGCAACCAATCCATCACCAGCACCAACTCCACGGAAGCAGATAGGCGTGGAATGGAGCGCCGACGCCACTCCGGATAGTGGACTCCGCGTATCTCCAACAACACCCCTATTTGCCGAAATGGAGCAGACTTCAACATTGATGCTGAGTAGCTGAGACGTCTTCGACATCAACGGTACTTCAAGGAGAGTAACAGAATGAGACAACACATGATGGCACCAGAAGACCTATCCCAATATGTGCGCCCAGACACCGATGCCTACCGATGGCCTCCGTGCTAAACTGGACGTGCATAAGGTCATACTGGATTGGCTGTCACGAATGCTCATTTGGAAATGGGAGAGGACTATTTGGGAGTACCCCTAATATTCCCAAGTATCCTAACCCATCTGCGTGAGATATCTACGCAGCTGAGATTCCTTGCCTGAGCAACCACTGAGGGAAACTACTTGGCGCCGATTCTGGAAGTTACCAGCTCCGCGTTTGTGGTACCAACCCATCGCATGGTTTTGAACACAAGGGATACGCTGAGCAGCACTTTGCATGCGCTGTTGTACTCAAGGCAGTGTGACTAGCAGACCGCGTGGTGGACAGGGTTACTACTAGTGATTCTGCTCTCCATTCCGCAGCACTACGATGCCGAGTGGGTACGACTCGCGACAACAATACGGCATGGACCAGCATTCGACAGAAGCTGCATGTAACGGATACAACACTGCTACAGAAGCCGTACTATGACATGACTGCCATACCACCAACACTTGGTGATCTTCACACGTGGACCAGATGCGGGTAACAGCATGCACGGATCAGACAACATAGCCACTCATCTGCACGTTACTGCACACTGTTCCGACCATTCACATCTCCAACTCCGAATTGCATCTGCCCGTCCTGGAATTTGCCTACAAGTATGCTCCTGACGCCGCTACCGGACAGACGCTGTACTTCGTCTGTTACGGACGCCACCCGATCACACCACAACAGCTAACCATACCAGCCACAGTCCAACTGGCTTCCGATTTCATCGCCATCGTCCACCATCTTGTACATCGACCACACAAGCGCCCTCTTGGACATCCAACTTCAGCACAAGCACTTGACCCCTTATCACTACAGTCATCCACACCATAATCTCGACATCAGCCAACATCCATCCAAGCTTCAACCTTGCTTCTGCGGGACTACCCTCTTTGAAGCAAAGGTTACTTCATTCACCTTCCGCTTCCGCCTACCAGCCACTTGGAAGATCCATAACGCCTTCCATAATAGCTTCTTAAACCGTATCAAGACCAAACACGCCCTACACCAAATGCCAACCAGCGTCGTCGCCCGTGTTCATCCACGACATGGGACAACTACGTGCTTGGACACCGTCGTCGTCAGAATGGCACTCTGGAGCTCCTTCTTTGGTGGAAGGGTTCTGATCCTTCTGAGGCTGCGTCTCTGAATTCGACATGGGTAACGCCCGTCGTCCTCGTCTTCGCGCCTACCTTGTCAAGCAGGGTGTTACTTCTACCACCCAGCTTTGAGGGGGGGAAGTGTGAGAGTACGACCCCGTTACACCAATTTCCCCTTTCCATATTTCCTTTCTATTTCATTCCTCTTTTTATCCTCATTCATTTGGTCTTTATCTCATCTCATTTGGTTTCCTATTCCTCCTTTGCCATTATCCTTTGGTCTATCCTGTTATTATAATTATATCACCGACCAGGCTCGGGATGTACTGGCGCGCTATATCTAGCGTAATCCTGTCGTAATCCCTTAAAGCCAATAGCCTCGCGTGGCTATACGCAAGGTGATTCTAATTCTAGAAGGGTCTATTTCCTTTGGATAGGATAAGCCTGGTTACCTGATGTAATCTGGAAGTATAAAACCACCTTGTACTGATTGATAGTGCAACATTGAGCAAACCTTTCCTCGACACATTCGATCCTGTGACATCGCCGATGCAGCCGTCGTCTTCCTCGCCTGTGCAGCAGTCGCCAATGCCACCATCGTCTTCCCCGCCTGTACAGCAGTCGCCGATGCCGCCGTTGTCTTCCCCACCACTGCAGCAGTCGCCGATGCCGTCGTCGTCTCCCCTGCTCGTGCCGCCGCGGTCGCTGCAGCCGTCGTCTTCCCCGCCTGTGCGACAGTCGCCAATGCCACCGTCGTCTTCCTCGTCTGTACAGACGTCGCCGCTACTGCTGCCGTCGTCTTCCCCACTAGTGCTGCTGTCAGCAATGCCGCCGTCGTCATCGAGACGAATGTCGCGACCATGAGGTGCACGTAGCGCGGGCACGTTAAGATTAGGACCTTGATCCGCGTGTGTGGATAGGTCGCTCTGATACCATCTAAAAAAAACAGCTGAAATGATTGATTAGGTAAGGAGCCCAAGGCTCTATAAGTACATGGCAAGGTAAGGGAGAATGGATGAAGGGGGAATCGGAGGGAATCCCCATTAGGATCTCCGAAATCTCCAATTGGGTAATTGGAGATTTTGGGGGATCACAATTGGGTGAGGTTGGGATTTTGTGAGTACATCCCAACCCACTAGAACATTCCTAACCTAAACTAGGATATAAAAGTACAAATACAAAAGTAGGATTTGCAATCTATTTCTAACACACCCCCATAGACTGCAAAACCGGGTCAAGGAGCACATAGCCCCATGGAACAAAGAAGGCGATGGTGGTCAACCTTGCCAAGAGCCTTGGTAAAGAGGTCGGCGAGGTTGCAATCTGAGGCGATGTACCGTACCGTCAGCTGCTCACTCTGAACAAGATCTCGGATGAAGAAATGATGACGTTCAATGTGCTTGGTGCGTGTTACAGGATCGAATGTGTCGAGGAAAGATTGCACTATCGATCAGTACAAGGCGCTTTTATACTTCCAGAGTACATCAAGTAACCAGGTTTATCTTATCCTAGGGGAATAGACCCTTCTAGAAGATAGAATCACCCTGCGTATAGCCACGCGAGGCTATTGGCTTTAAGGGATTACAGCAGGATTACGCTAGATAGAGCGTACCAGTACATCCCAAGCCTGGTCGGTGATATAATTATAATAGCAAGATAAACCAAAGGCAAATGGAAAAGGAAGAATAGGAAACCAAATGAGATGGAATAAAAGAGAAATGAAAAAGGAAGGAAATAAGAAAAGGCCAAGTGGTGTAACGGGGTCGTACTCTCACACTTCCCCCCCTCAAAGCTGGGTGGTAGAAGTAACACCCTGCTTGACAAGGTAGTCATGCAGAGGACGACGGGCGTCACCTGTGTCGAACTCAGGTACCCAGCTGTCCTCAGAAGGATCATAACCCTGCCAACGGATGAGAAGCTCCACGGTGCCATTCCGACGACGGCGGTGTGCGAGCACGGACTCGACCTCGTACTCGGGTTCATTCTGGACGAGGACGGGCGGTGGTGGCGGCGGTTGGCGTCCGACAAAAATCGTGTTCGGGTCCCGATAGGGCTTCAGAAGTTGGACGTGGATGGCGTTGTGAATCTTCCAGGTAGCTGGCAGGCGTAAGCGGAAGGTAATAGGAGTGACCTGTGCTTCAACGAGAAAAGGCCCGCAGAAGCGAGGTCGAAGTTTAGATGGGAGATAGCTGATGTCAAGGTTGCGGGTGTCAAGAAGCACCTGGTCTCCCACCGTGATGGTGTGATCGTTGCGATGGCGATCGGCTTGGCGCTTCTGTTGCTGTTGAATGTCGAGTAGGCGCTTGTGGGTCCGATCCCAAAGCTGATGCATGGTTGTGATGAAATCATGTGCTGGTTGGACTGTAGCTGATGCTGTCGGTTTGTGTGGTGTGAGTGGGTGGCGTCCGTAGCAAAGGAAGAACGGCGTCTGTCCAGTAGCGGCATGTGTAGCATTGTTGTAAGCAAACTCAAGTACAGGCAGGTGCAAGTCCCATTTGGAGATCTCGTCCTTGCAAGCTGCTCGGAGGAGTTGCTCAACAATTTGGTTGAGGCGCTCGGTCTGTCCGTCTGTCTGCGGATGGTAAGCAGATGACATGGCGAGTTTGGTTACGAGGAGAGACATAAGTTCCTTCCAGAACTTGCTGGTGAACTTAGGGTCTCGGTCGGAGATGAGTGTGGTTGGAATGCCATGCTGTGAGATGATGTATCGAACAAAGAGTTGTGCTGTTTCTTCGGTGCGTGCTGTCGTGTGTGTCGGGATGAAGTGTCCCATTTTGGAGAACTTGTTAATGACGACAAGGATGGCGTCATGACCGCTGGAGGTAGGTGGTAACCCGGTGATGAAGTCCAGGCTAACCACTTGCCGTGGTTGTTTTGGGACAGGAAGGGGCTGCAGTAGTCCCGCCTTTTTCTGCTTGGTACTCTTCATCCGCTGACATGTATCACACGAGGTGACGAATTTCTGTACATCTTCTGCCAAGTGGGGCCAGTAGTAGTGCTTTGCGATACCGGTCAGCGTCTTGTTGCTACCGAAGTGTCCGGCGTACATGACGTCGTGGTATTCTTCGAGTAGTAACTGGCACAAAGGAGGGTAATTGGGTACCCAGATTTTCGTTTATCCTTTCCGGTATGCGATGTCACTGTCCCACTGCAGCAGATGTCGCTTTTCTGCCAAGGGAATTTCGGGGTCGGTGGCGTACCCGTGTGTGAAGAGTCCCTTGAGTAGTGGATTCATCCCTTCGACCTGAATAGCGGCAACGTGTGCAGGCCGGCTGAGAGTGTCTGCTTTGTTCTTGTGACCGGGCTTGTACACGATGTCGTAGTGGAAGTGTGTCTCGAGGAAGTCGATCCACCGGACCTGCCGCCTGAAGAGGTTGGGTTGTGTCTTCAAGTATTTCAGGCTGCAGTGGTCGGTGTAGACGGTTGTTCTTCGTCCTTCGAGATAGCATCTCCACGCTTTGAAGGCGATAACGATAGCAAGGGCCTCTTTGTCGTGTATCGGGTAGTTTAGTTCTGCCCCGTGCAGTTTTTTGCTTAGGTAAGCAATTGGTTGCAGTCCATTCCCTTGATCTTGCATCAAGACTGCTCCCACTGCTTGGTCACTGGCGTCAGTTTCGATGACGTAGTCGTGTTCAGGATCTGGCAAAATGAGTACCGGTGCGGACGTAAGTGCTTGCTTCAGCTGCTCCACGGCTTCCTGGTGCTTCGGCTCCCATTTGTAGGGTGTGTTCTTCTTCAGCTGATTCGTGAGTGGTGCTGCGATTTTTGCCTACTGTGGTACGAACCTGTTGTAGTAATTAGCGAAGCCTAGGAACTGCTACAACTCCTTCACGTTCTCAGGTGTCTTCCACGTGCGTACGGCCTCGATTTTCTTGGGGTCGACGTGAACTCCTTGAGCGCTCACCATGTGTCCTAGGAACTGGACCTTCTCAAGGGCGAATTCGCTCTTGGGCAGTTTGACGTAGAATCGTTCTCGTCGAAGAATTTCGAAGACGCGTCGCAGGTGTTCGACGTGCTGCTTCATGTCGCGCGAGTAGATGAGTATGTCGTCCAGGTACACCACCACGCATTCGTCCAAAAGTGGTCGTAGAATGTGGTTCATTTCGGCTTGGAACGTTGCCGGTGCGTTGGTGAGTCCGAACGGCATTACCAAATACTCGTACGATCCGTACCGAGTTCGGAAAGCAGTTTTGTGGATAGAGTTGTCCGCCATGCGTATCTGCCAGTATCCGGACCGCAGATCCAGTTTGGAAAATACCGTAGCTCCCCAAAGCTGGTCAAGCAGGTCATCGATTCGCGGTATCGGATATTTATTCTTGATGGTCTGCTTGTTAAGAGCTCGGTAGTCGATGCACATGCGCAGGCTTCCGTCCGGTTTCGGTGTGAAGAGTACTGGGGCACCGTACGGCGAAGTGGATGGTCGGATGAGTCCTTTGGCTAGGAGATACTCGATTTGTTTTTTCATGTCGGTCAGCTCCGTAGGGCTGAGCCGATATGGTGCTCGGAAGGTCGGCTTCGAACCCGGTTCCTCCACGATCTCGTGTTGATGCGTTCGGTATGGCGGTAGCTCATTCGGAAGATCGTCCGGAAGAATATCTTGGAACTCCTTCAATAATTCCTTGATCTTTCCTGGAGGTTCCGAGGTTCTCTCCCTGTCGTTCTCCGCCTGTGTTGCTATTGCGAGGAACCCTGTGTCGGTTCGCTTCACGTCCTTCTCAAATCGTGCGAGTGTCTCCACTGGGATATCTCCAGTATCGTCCCAGTTGGGTAGCTGTACTCTCCGTCCATTGTTGTAGATGCTTGCGGTGCAGTTCACCCAGTTGATCTCGGGGTTGAATCTTTTTAGGAAGTCTCGCCCGAGGATGAGGTCAAGCCTTATGATGTTGGTGATGGGGAGTGCAGGTCTCCAGCGCAGTGGTCCAATTTGTAGGTGTAGCACTGCTTCGCCGTGTACTGGTAACTTGCTGCCGTCCACCATCGTTGCAGAGAATCTTGAAGGCTTGTACTCTTCCCGAATTCGGTCGATTACTGCCTTGTCGCAGACGGTGTGTGATGCTCCGCTGTCCACGAGTGCTTGGAGGCGTCGTCCTTTGCAGATGACCTCGAGCACGAGGGGCAGTCGTTGCTGGGAGTACCCAAAGATAGTTTCATTGATTGGGTAATAGGGTACATCCCAATATTCCGTACACACCTTTGTGTTGCTATCTACTCCTGAGCTGGCAGCTGGCCGAGGCTGCTTGGAGAACGGCTCTTCTCCAGGGCCTGGAGTTTCCTTGACGACTGTGCGCGTCACTGATGCCGAAGAACTGGATGCATCCGGAGGAGGAGTTTGGGGTTTGTGCAGCTTCTTATAAACCCCCAGCTTCCTCTTGAGCTGCTTCACCTCCACCGACGTCTTCCCTGGGGAACGGGTAGTCGTTGTGAGCTGGTGTCGGGAGAGGACGTTGACTCCGTGGAAAGGTCGGCTTCTTTCCACACTCCTTAATTTTTTCCCCAAGTTGTCCGGTACCGGTATAATCTCCACAGTTGTCTGCTTCTTTTGGAGTCCTTCCCGAATTTTCTCCAATGCTCTAGCCCCTCGAACATCATAAGTTTTCATTAAAGCATCTTTATAAGATAACTTTAACGAATTCTTATAATTTCTTGGGTCTTCAAGGAGTTTCCGTGTCTCGGCTGAGTCTTTTTTCGCGGAGTCGTATTTTTCCTCGGCGATTTTCCCTGGCGAGGACTGGTCGTGGGGTGGAGATTTTCCCCCATCATTTCCTCCTTCTCGCGTCGAATCAGCTTCCTCGAAGTTGATTTTCCCGGAATGCCGCGGCCGCTTTCGGATCTTTTTATTTTCGCCAGCTAGATCCGCAATCACTGGCGACTCCCGTTTTTTGGCTTCTGATTGGCTGAAGGAATTCCTCCACTGTTGCGTGCCCGATACTCTGCGCGTGCGGCGTTCATTTTGCTGCAGTCGAAGATTCGATGACCCGGAACCTCGCAAAAATCACACGTGTAATTGGTGTTTTTCGGACGTGGCCACCCCTCGAATCTGTCGACTTCCATCGCGTCAGCGAACGTGGGGTGAGCCGAGCGGTCGCCTTGTCGCGTACTGCCGACGTGGGTCCGTCGTGTTCCGGCATTGACCATGTCGAAGCGCTCCGCTGCCGAAACGACGTCACTGTAGCTCGCGTAGTTTGACGTTGCGACTTGTCGTTTGACTTCGGTCTTCAGCCCGGCGAGGTACGATTGTACTGTTTCCCCTTCGGTCAGGTCGGGAATGCGGTTATAAAATTCCTCCATCTGCTGCGTGTACTGCGCTACACTCCCGAACTGTCGGTGTCGATGAATTTTTTCCCGGGCAAGGAAACTCGAATTTATCGGCTCGAAGCGTTTCAGCAGGTCGGTGCGGAACTGCTGCCACGTGGCTTCACCGTGGATGAAGGTACTGTTGCCGCCAATCCACTCAAATGCCGGCCCTCGCATTAGTGTCGCCGCGAGTCGTACACGTTGACCGTCCCAGACTGGCGAGCTCCATCCGACGGCTGCGAAGTAGATCTCCATCCCGGCGATCCATCTGCGGGCGTCGGAGTTTCGATCGCTCGGATCGAACGGCTCAGGTGGGCGTGGTTTCGGAGCCTCGAGAAACTGCTGCGACTACTGCGTCGTCGCCGTTGTCGTCTCGTGCTGCGCTCCGGCGAGTCGAGTTACTCGCTCGAACTAGTTTCGTCACGCTTCGCCATCCGCTCGCATTTCCTCCTGAAGGGCTGCGATGCGCGCGAAGAGCTGCTGGGTAACCTCGGCGTTGTCGAAGGTTGCCATCCTGTTCAAAACACGCACGGAGGGGGTAATTCGAAAATCGCGGAGCTAGTGCTTACCAGAATCGGCGTCGAATTGGTCGCCCCCGGCGGTTTTTCGAGGCAGGTTTTCCCGCTGCTGCTGCTTTGTTCAGCGCGGCCGAGTGAGAAAAGCTCTGATTACCAAGTGTCACAGGATCGAATGTGTCGAGGAAAGATTGCACTATCGATCAGTACAAGGCGCTTTTATACTTCCAAAGTACATCACGTAACCAGGTTTATCTTATCCTAGGGGAATAGACCCTTCTAGAAGATAGAATCATCCTGCGTATAGCCACGCGAGGCTATTGGCTTTAAGGGATTACAGCAGGATTACGCTAGATAGAGCACATCAGTACATCCCAAGCCTGGTCGGTGATATAATTATAATAGTAGGATAAACCAAAGGTTAACGGAAAAGGAAGAATAGCAAACCAAATGAGATAGAATAAAAGAGAAATGAAAAAGAAATGGTCGGGTTCTCCTGCTCCGCCTTCCCCGCGCGTCGAGCCCGGCTCACCAGTCTCCTATCGGAGGCGCCCAGTCCCTCCGGTCCCACCGTAGCCGCCTTTGTCTCCGGTCTCTAGTCGCACTCGTTCCAAATGGCGTTGGCAGACGGGTAGTTGTGGTAGGTTTCGACGAGTTCGGGAGGAGTGGTGCCCATGAAGACACTAATGACCGCACCATCGGTCTTCTCCCAATTCTTGTACTTGAGCAGTGCAGCAGCATAAACTGCTTCGGCGGCGGCATTAGCTGGATCGGCGGACCTCTCGGGTTTAGGAGGCTCTTTGCCGTCACCGATGCTGAGAAGGACGTCGGTGAGCTCGAGCCCCTTCACCTCGCGACTGAGGAGGTGCTTGTCGACACCATAGCGCCAAGCCTTGTAGTTGGAGCATGTGCCGTCCGGCTCGAGACGAGGGAGCGGGATCGGGTTGGCGAGTGAAGTGGTTGAGTAAGCCATTGTCGGTGTGCGGCGCGGCACTTCTGGAAAATGGTCGACGAGAATTGCTGAAAATCACTCTGATGGCTTTATCAAAATGCCGCTAAGTAGGAAATGGCATCGGCGAAAATTCGTTAAAACGCCGACTTGAAACTGAATCTGAGCCTATGTCTAACCCCGGACCCACACACCCCCCACACACCCCCAGGCCCTGTCCCGCAGCTACACAGCTCCGCAACCAGCTCCGCAACCAGCTCCGCAACCAGCTCCGCAACCAGCTCCGCAACCAGCTCCGCAACCAGCTCCGCAACCAGCTCCGCTCCGCTTCAACCTGTGTACCTGCTCTTGCTTGACGCGAGACGTTCGTGGAGGCGATTTCGCGAGGGGAGTTCGCCTATTCTGGCGGGGTCTGAGGGGAAACTCGAGAACGAGTTTTAAGAGATGGTCGAAATTGAGATTCGACCAAGGAGAACCGAGGAGGAAATCGACGACGAGAAGCGTGAACGCTTCAGAGATGAGAAATTCAACGAGGTCGAGCGCGAAGGCGGTCGACGATGAGAGGCGTGACTGCAGAGTGGAGCACGTCGAAATTGCGACGACTCGAAACGAATGTCGCGACGATGAAGTGCGCGTAGCGCGGGCACGTTCAGATTTGGACCTTGATCCGCGTGTACGGATAGGTCGCTCTGATACCATGTAAGAAATAGAGTTGAAATGATTGATTAGGTAAGGAGCCCCCTCTATAAGTACATGGCAAGGTGAGAGTGAATGGATGAAGGGGGAATTGGAGGGAATCCCCATTGGGATCTGGAATCTCCAATTGGGTAATTGGAGATTGGGGGGATCACAATTGGGTGAAGTTGGGATTTGTGAGTACACCCCAACCCACTAGAACATTCATAACTTAAACTAGGATATTAAAGTACAGATATAAAAGTGGTATTTGCAGTCTATTTCTAACAGCCATGACTATACCCCCAGGTCGAGCACCCGCCTCAGCGCCCGCACCCTCAGAGCTCGTGGACCCCTGCAGCAGGTGCTGCTGCGGCGGCGGCGATGGCGGCCGCGGCTGCGGCGGCGACGGCGGCGAATGCTGCTATGGCTGCGGCGGCGGAGGAGGAGACACTGGGGCAGATTTAGGCGGCGAGACCGAAGCCGCAAGGCCCCCGGAGTCAGCCGACTTCTACACCGGGACAACCGACGGGTGGAGAGTGATGTGAGACACACTAGACGGGGCAGGACGGGGAGGAAGAGGAGCAGGGGCTACCGGGGAAGTGGGGACCAAGAACAGGGGTGGGGCAGCTGGGAGACCTCGGTGGGGAAAGCGGGTGTAGAAGGAAACAGACTCGTCAAAAGTGGAGTCACGAGAGTGAAAGAAACGGTGAGAGAGCGGGTGGTAAAAGTGTCAGTCAGACGCGTCGAGGGGGAAACCAAGGAAGACACACATGGGACAGTTCAGGCAGTGAGCTTGTTCGTGCTAGGCACGAACGTGAGCAAGGCAGCTCCAGACGTTGAACACAGATGCGTCACCAGAGAACCCGGTCCAGACAAGGGTAGGCAAAATCTGCGGCCGCTGAGAGTGTGGCCACATGTTAAGCTGGTGAGCGGTGTAGCGATCAGCGAACGGCCTCATAAAATTGGGTGCACCGGCATGGATCATGGAGGTACCAGCCACCCCCCTGACCAGAATGATGCGTCCCTCGGTGACTCCATTCTGCTGCGGGGAGTCTGGCAGGGTGTACGACTGGGTGATGCCCTCCGCACGATAGAACTGGTCGAGCCGACTAGAGGCGAACTCAACACGACAGTCGGAGTGGAGATGCAGCACCTGGGTGCTGTCTAAGGAAGTGGTCGCGGGCAGTGGCTGGGCGGTCAAACAGGCGCGTGGCAATGAGGTAAAGGTAGCGCAAAGCGACGGCGGTGAGCAGGGCCTCAGTGCTAGCGGCACGGTAGCTAGTCTTCAGTGCGCGGAGGTGAGTGGCAAGGTCAGCGAGACTGGGGAAGGACGCAAGGTCAGGGAACAACATGGGGAGGATCAGGCGGCCAGCAGAGGCTGAGGCGGGGGTGGAACAGCACGCGATAACGGCATCTAAGTACTCCTTGGCGTTTGCTACAACGGTAAAGCGAGGATGCTCATCCAGGGGGAGGCGTGACTAATGGCAAGCTGAGCAACGGGGTCACGCGAATCCTAGACAGTGCAGGCAAGCTCAGCAGCGACAAAATCCTCACGCTCAGCAGACATGGGGGCGTCAAGGAGGGCAGCAGGCGGGGCAGTGTGAGGGAGCTTACTGTTGACATGGATGGCCAGGGAGTGGCCATCCTGGCGCTGTCCGGTCAGCTGGTGGCGGAGGTCGACGAGCCATGCCTCAAACTCAACGTCCCGACCCTCCGCGTCCAGGCGAAGCAGAGATTCCGCCATCACTACGGCTGCAGCAGTTGCCCCCCGGCTCGGTGATATGGCGACACGGCGGCATGGCAGCACGGCGTCACGACGGCACGGCGACACGGTGGCATGATGGCATGGCGACACGGTGGCACGGCAAAACCGGGGTCGGCGCAAACTGGAGCCGGGGAGCGAGGGGCTGGCAAGCTAAGGGGCTGGCGATCGAGGGGCCGAGGAGCTAGGGGCCCGCTAGTGAGGGGCCAACAAGCGCAGGGCGGGCGAGCGCGGGGCCGGCGAGCGCGGTGCCGGTGAGCTAGGGGCCAGCGAGCGCTGGGCCGGCGAGCGCGGGGCCAGCGAGCTCGGGGCCGGCGAGCTAGGGCCGGCGAGCGCGGGGTCGACGAGCGCAGGGCTGCGAGCGTGGGGCTGGCGAGCACGAGATTGGCAAGAGCAGGGGCGACGAGCGCGGAGCCAGCGAGCGCTGGGCTGGCTAGCGCGAGGGTGAAGAGCGTGGGGCCAGTGAGCGAGGGGCCAGCATGCGAAAGGCGACGAGCGCGGGGTCAGCGAGCTACCGCGGCGAGGGCGACCTAGGGCAGCTAGAGCGGGCCGGTTCATAGAGATGGGACTGGCGCAAACTAGCGGGGCCGGCGCGAACTCACGGGGCCAGCGCGAAGGGCGGGGTCGGCGCGTACTAGGCCTCGGGTGCGGGCGCGTACTAGGGCTCGGGTGCGGGCGCGTCTAGGGTAGGGCATGGCGCGGCTAGGGCGACGCGACGCGACTAAGGCTAGGACTAGGGCAAGGGGCGGAAGCGTAAGCGGGGAGGGGGGACATAACCTAGCATGATACATCTCAGAGTAACGAATGAACTAGAAAGGAGAGTACAGGGTGGTTTTTTGCTAGTGTGTTATACTCTTTAAGAGCATGCACCTATCTAGCCTATAATAACATATAAATATATCAAGCACCCTCGAGGGGCTCGCCTAATCGAGTTTATGATATCTTGGAAGGACCAGACGGCCCTGGAAAACAGTTGGGTGCCCTTGGCACAGATCGAGAATTACCCGGTATTACGGGTCTACCTCTAGTTACACCAATGTGCGCGATGTCGGCGGTCTTAGCTAAGACCATACATTGTAGGGGGGAGGGTGTAAGGAAATGGTATTTCCTTATCACAGGTTTTAGTCAGTATGGCATACACTGCTATAACGGGGTTGCCACGCAGCTCTGCCGCAAAATTCAAATCGCGGTCCCGAATGTGGCCTCCTGACGAACCGCGTGCATTTTCGCCGCTTGTTGTTTCATGCCTAGATCTTAGTGCTCCGCGCCATTTTTTCGAACAACATGTCGCAACCCTGCTAAGCCACAACCGTGTGCTCCTAGGCTAGCTATATCCATGCTCCCCGTTGTTTTTATGTTGCCTTAGTTGTATTGTTCCTCGTTAATCAATCAATAGGGCGTGTCACTAAAGTATGTGCCATGTTCAACACTGAGTTCAGTTACCACTTCTAGGTGTGTAACCATAAACATGCCCGAACAAGACACTCCCAGCCACACCCGAAATTAGCGGACACCAGCGCACATTTCCAGGTACCTCCGAATGACAAAAATAGACCACACAAAAATCCAGTTTGCCAACCAGTACCAGCACCACCTCTAGCGAAATTCTCTAGCGACACTTTACACCCCGCACGTCGTGTTATGAGTGGGAATGGAATGATCGACTGGAGTAATGGGAAAAACTACCTAGGAATAAAATTGATTGAGCAAGTGACATGCGAACTGGCTAAAGTAGAGGATGGGGGGAATGTCCTTGAACTAGAGACGGCAAAACAAGCCGACAGTCTGAGGGGGAGTATGTTGGTGCATATTCGTTTGCACGTCATCCTGTCGTCTGTTTGCATCATTTCGTTGCATGTGTTTTGTGTGCTACATTGTTTGTATGGTTTGTTGGGTTTGCATGTCTTTGCATGTTCATCTTGTGCTTGTGCAGATGTGCTTGAATTGTGCATGACATCGGAGCACATTTCAACGAGCCAAGAATTGTTGGAATCGGAGCACATATGAAGAAGTTACGAAGAAATGTTTGATGGATTTGTTACAACTCATTGGAAGTCCTTGTCAGCTGCTACACCAAAGTTGGAGAGCCCTATAACGAGGAGGGACCAGCATGTGTGGGACTTTGTCCTCACCTTGCAGCTGGCAGCATTTGGGGGTTGGAGGCCAACCTGGCACAGTGTGAATTTTGGCTTGCCAGGCTGGTTGAACCTGAGGATGGGGGAGTCAAGACTTTGACTCTTGTCTGTTCTTGACCATGGGCCTCCAGGGTCCTTCCCTTTCATCCTTCCTTCCTAACCCACCTTCCAACTGTGCTTCAATGCCTTTTCCATCATCCCTCTGAACTTGTAAGCTTCAATTATAGTGACTCTGAGGACTGTCAATTTCTCCTAGGGCAGATTACCCCCCAGTGCACCAAACGCCATAGCTCACTCGATAAGCTATGGAACCGAGTGATTCAACTTTCAGTAGAAAGCTGACGCTGCAGACTACAACATATCCGATTTCAGATCGTTTCACGGATTGAAATTTTGGATATAGCTTTTCGAAGGTCGCGAGTTTTCTGGGCGTCATAACGAAGGTGCTGCAGAAATTTCCAAGGAGCCATTGAATCATCTGCTTATAGCCTTCTCTAACCAACAGCGAGGGAGCAGATGGGAGGAAGCCTGTTTTGTCAGCCAATCAACGATCAGCATCCATCCTGCCATCAACCTGCTTATCCAGCTGGCCACTTGCACACACACAGACATGCACACAGAGCGGCATGAACAAAGTAACCAACCCCCAGCCATCATCCCAGTTCGGCCGATCTCCGACCTTCCCAACCTCCGCCATCTCCGCCTGGTGGCTCCAAACCCACGAGCTGCTACTGCAACCTAGCTCCACCTCACTCCATGCTTACCCCGATAGCGGCTTCCCCACCTGCCCTTCCCAAAGTTCCAGCCCGTTACAGTTTCCCTTCGCCCTCACTATATATTTACAAGCATGCACATTATGTAGAATAATGCATCTTCTGCCATCATTTCTCTGCGGACACCATACGCCTAGAAATTCTGACAGCTGTCGTATCTCTCTGCCCTGCTCCCTTGGTGCCCTGTGCTGCCTCTCTCCAGCTGTTCTTCCTCTTTTATGCCTCACACTTCTACCCCGCCTCCTCCGCCTTCCGTGTGCTTCTGTCCTCCGTGTGCTTCTTGTTAGAAATAGATTGCAAATCCTACTTTTGTATTTGTACTTTTATATCCTAGTTTAGGTTATGAATGTTCTAGTGGGTTGGGGTGTACTCACAAAATCCCAACCTCACCCAATTGTGATCCCCCCAATCTCCAATTACCCAATTGGAGATTCTGGAGATCCCAAAAGGGATTCCCTCCGATCCCCCCTTCATCCATTCTCCCTTACCATGCCATGTACTTATAGAGCCTTGGGCTCCTTACCTAATCAATCATTTTCAGCTCTACTTCTTACATGGTATCGGAGTGACCTATCCGCACATGTGGATCAAGGTCCTAATCTTAACGTGCCCGCGCTATGAGCACCTCATCGTCGCGACATTCATCTCGTGGAAAGCTGACGCTGCAAGCTACAACATATCCGATTTCAGTGGAAGGCTGACGCTGCAAGCTACAACACATCCGATTTTCAGATCGTTTCACCGATTGGAGTTTTCGATATAGCTTTTCGAAGGTCGCGAGTTTTCTGGGCGTCATAACGAAGTGCTGCTGAAATTTCCAAGGAGCCATTGAATCATCTGCTTATAGCCTTCTCTAACCAACAAGTGGTATCAGAGCCCATTATCACGCATTTGGGACCTAAAATACGAAGGGAGATAAGGAGGACTCTGGTGGAGGTGATACTTCAGTCCAAGGAGGCAGCTCAACCCAAGATTCAGGCATTGCAGCGCAAAGGGGAGCGCATACAAGCCAGGGGTCACTGCTTAAGGAGGTGCTGAAGAACTTCACCATTGAGAAGTTCTCTGGAGATGGCTATGATGATTGGGCATGGAAGATGCAGCTCTACTTTCGACAAATTGGCCTCTTGAAGCTCATGATTGGAACGAAGCCGAGGCCAAAGGAAATGGCAGAGCAAGCGGACTGGGATGAACGTTCATCTGCTGGGTATTATCTACTGTCACAAAGCTTGGAGCTGAACCAGAGGCATCACATAATGCATCTGCTACCGGAAACTGATTGTGGGCCCAAGGCATGGGCAGTGCTCAAGGACCTGCATGCTCCGACATCGGTTGCCGCTTCTCTCATGCTGGATCGGGAGCTGTCCATGCTGCGGCTGAGCGAGAATGAACCTGTGCAGCCCGTACTGGACAAGATGAGGGAACTCTACGCAAAATTGGCGATTGCTGGCATCGCGTACCCTGAGCAGACTAAGTGTCTCAAATGCTCAGCCTGCTGCCTGAGTCTTGGCTGCAATTTATAAGCGGACTCAGCTTGCCACAAAACCAAAGTCAATGGACATTGGAGTGGCTTCGCACCAAGATTATGGAAGAAGATTTTCGTCTATACACTGCGCGGAGGTGATGACAGCACCAGCGGCTATGCCATGCAAGGGACATGGAGAGATCGAGGGCGTGGCAATCGCGGTCGCTCTTACTACAGCCAAGGTGGTCGCGGGACTTGGAACCAGCGGGGGCGTGGTGGCGCTGGTGCAAGAGGAAGAGGTGGTCACTTCAACATTGACAACAGTGAACCACGCTTGAGGGGAGAGTGCTGGTATTGCAAGGAAGAAGGGCATCCATGGTTTCGCTGTCCTACCAAGCCCGACTGGTGGACCCCTTGGAACCAATCGCAGAAGGGGAATGGAGGAAAGCAACCACATGGAGGTGCCAACATGGTAGCTGATCCTGCTGAAGAAACCTCCAAGGATGACAGAGGAATGGGAACTGAGGAGAGGAATGCTGGACAGTTCTACCATGTGTGTGACAAAGATGACAGTGGCACAGCTGTTGCAAGGGCTGGAAAGGAATTGCACCCGCTTGACATGTGGGTCATGGACTCTGGTGCTGCATGGACAATGACACCACGCAAGGACTTGCTGCATGCTGTGCGAGCGCCTCCAATCTCTGAAGTGCGCTCAGCATCCGGACATGCAGTGAAGGTCGCTGGAGTTGGTCGAGCTGCATTCAGAGCACCTGATAGTGGACTGGTTGTGCTGAAGGACGTGTTACTCGTACCGGGGCTGAAGGCCAATCTGATATCGCTGCGCAAGCTAGGCCAGGCCAGAGTCAGCACCACCACCAATGGATCCAAAACATTCAAGGGGCTGCGAGGAGATCGTGTGTTATGGGATTTACACGAAAGCAGAGATGTCTTCAGATCCATGTGGCAGATCCCTGCGCTGATATGGGAATCAACAAAGAAGGAGTTGGGAGCAGTAAAGGCGGGATCTGGAGTCCAGGGGGAGTGCAATGCAGTTGCTGCAAGGTCGGGGGAGACTGATTGGGAAACCGCACATAGGCGTCTAGGGCATTTGGCTATGCCATTGCTGCAGTAACTGCATAAGGAAGAAGCAGTAAAGGGGCTGAAGCTTTCTGGGCAACCAAATGATACCAAGTGCGAGACGTGTCTGCTGAGCAAGTTCACACGGTTCCCCTTTCATGGCGTAGCTGGGAAAAGCAAGGCAGCACTGGAACTGGTGCACATGGACCTGGTAGGACCTTTTCCAGTTCGAGGAAGTAAGGGGGAAAGGTATTCCTGACAATAGTTGATGACTGGAGTCGGCTGATGGGGCATCCCGTGAAGCAGAAGGATCATGCTGCCCATCAATACAAGATACTGGCATTGTGGAAGAGGAGGTGTACATGGTTCAACCACCTGGCTATGAGAATGGAACCGGTCGTTTCTGCAAACTTAACAAGGCCATCTATGGCTTGAAGCATGCCCCGAGATGCTGGTACAACAGGCTGGCCAATGCACTGGAAGGGATTGGATTCCGTGCGAGTGCATGCGATGAGAGCCTATTCCTGATGGGCGAGGGGGAGTCGCTTGTGCTTCTGCTGGTGTACATGGATGACATCCTGCTCTTCAGCAGCAGTAACAAGGAGATCGATGGGGTGCAGCAGAAGCTCACAGCGGAGTTCAAGTGCAAGTCACTTGGAGACGCAAGGTACTACCTGGGAATGCACATTGAGCGGGATACTGAACGTGGCTGGCTCAAACTGCATCAGGGACAGTACATCAACACCTTGGCTGAGAAGTACTCACTGCAGGAAGAACGGGAAGTGGTAACACCTTTGCCTTCCGAGTTCAAACTCATAAAGACAGCTGAAGGAGAAGGGGTTGAGTGTGAAGACCAGAGGCAATTCCAATCCATGGTCGGGAGCCTACTCTACGCTGCTGTGCATACTCGGCCTGACATCAGCTTTGCTGTGGGACAGTTGGCTCGAGTAGTGAAAAATCCAACAGAAGAGCAGTGTGGTGCAGCAGAGAGAGTGGTGCGGTACCTCAAGTCATACCCTACAGTGGGAGTACAGTATTCAGCCTCTGCTCAACTCAGTCAAAAAGGAGTTGAAGTCCTCAAAGAGAAGGGGGAGCAGCTCGGAGAAGGAAAGGTGTTCCTTTCCTGTTTTGCTGATGCCACATGGGCTTCTAAGCATGAGGATTCATCATCAGTAGGTGGATACATCTGCATGGTGGGAGGTGGACCTGTAAGTTGGAGGTCCAAGAAGCAGTCTGAGACGGCACTATCTTCAGTGGAATCTGAGTACATGGCGATGTTTCATGCGGCAAAAGAAATCATTTGGCTAAGGAGGCTCTTGAAGGAGATCGGCCATGAACAGACTTGTGCGACACCTCTGTTCAGTGACAACAAGGGAGCCATTGCCATGGCATGCAATGCAGTTCTTCATGGGTTGAACAAGCACATGAGGATCAAGTGGCATTGGCTGCGGAAGGAGGTGAAGCTTGGGACACTGGATCCGATCTACGTGAAAACTCAGCAACAGCCAGCCGACTTCCTTACAAAGCGGCTAGCTGAAAAGCCACACTGGCGCTGTGCGAGGATGGTGCGAATGTCCTTGAACTAGAGACGGCGAAACAAGCCGACAGTCTGAGGGGGTGTGTGTTGGTGCATATTCGTTTGCACGTCATCCTGTCGTCTGTTCGCATCATTTCGTTGTATGTGTTTTGTTTGCTATATTGTTTGTATGGTTTGTTGGGTTTGCATGTCTTTGCATGTTCATCTTGTGCTTGTGCAGATGGGCTTGGATTGTGCATGACATCGAGCACATTCCAACGAGCCAATAATTGTTGGAATCGGAGCACATATGAAGAAGTTATGAAGAAATGTTTGATGGATTTGTTACAACTCATTGGAAGTCCTTGTCAGCTGCTACACCAAAGTTGGAGAGCCCTATAACGAGGAGGGACCAGCATGTGTGGGACTTTTGTCCCCACCTTGCAGATGCAGCATTTGGGGTTTGGAGGCCAACCCGGCACAGTGTGAATTTTGTCTTGCCAGGCTGGCTGAACCTGAGGATGGGGAGTCAAGACTTTGACTCTTGTCATGTTCTTGACCATGGGCCTCCAGGATCCTTCCCTTTCATCCTTCCCTTCCTACCCCACCTTCCAACTGTGCTTCAATTCCTTTTCCATCATCCCTCTAAACTTGTAAGCTTCAATTATAGTGACTCTGAGGACTGTCAATTTCTCCTAGGGCAGATTACCCCCCAGTGCGCCAAACGCCATTGCTCACTCGATAAGCTACGGAATCGAGTGATTGAACTTTCAGTGGAAAGCTGACGCTGCAAGCTACAACATATCCGATTTTCAGATTGTTTCACTGATTCGAGTTTTGGATATAGCTTTTCGAAGGTCGCGAGTTTTCTGGGCGTCATAACGAAGTGCTGCAGCGAATCATCTGCTTATGGCCTTCTCTAACCAACTGCGAGGGTGTCGGAATGCGACTCGGGAAGGTTTGGGTGGACAATCGAGGCCGAACCTGCGAGGTTGAGGTCTTCAGGTTTACGCGCTGTAATTTAGCGCAGTAAGGAATCATAATCCCTTACACTCTCCCACCTTCTAAATAAGCCCTCCCTACACAAGAGGCGATACTCCGAAGGATTAATAATCCAGTCGCGAGTGTGACTTTTGGTCTTGAAATCTTCTGACGAGCATAATGATTACGCCGTCCTGACGAGTCTTGGGTGAGCCAAATCCGACGGCTGAAATTGGTCGAGAGATATCTTGACCGTTGGGCGATTATCAGGGGTCAGCAATGTCGGTGGCAAAGTCGATCTGATGGATATCTCCAGATCGAACGGCTTGCGATGCAATTAATTTGGCCGGATCATGCTGGATGGCTTAGACTGTAGAATGTGTCATGACCGCCCGCTTGTCATCATGATGCTTGTCTTGAGATGTCGAAAGTAATCGGGGCTGTTAATCTTACATAGTGATCCAATGGCTCAAAGTTGTCGAAACGATCCCAGCAGCCGATCTTGGCCGTTGAAAGTTGGTCGATTATTTGGCTGACCGAACTGGTCAAGGTGAAAACTCTTGCAGGCGAATGAACAGTGACGCTGTAGGCTGTCAGTTGGTGATGGCGAAATTGCAGAGGACAAATGCAGCGCAGCTACACTTCTCCCCCCCGTCAAGAACGAAACAGCTCCCAAGAGACCAGTTACTGTAAAACTCCTAGGTAATCCACTGCTCCATGGTACTCGTAAAATACCCCAACTCGACATAAAATGCCGGCATAACTCAGCTTCTAAGACGTCGGTGAAACTCCAACAGGTAGAACTTAAAAATCTACTCCAATGTTGAATTATTCTGCAGGGCAAATCGCTTCTGGAGTCTTGAAAATCAGCAACTACTGCTCTATAAATTACTCCCAGGCGAACACAACAAAATCTTCACGAGTCAATCCACTGCTTGCGACCTGGCCCCAACACAGCTCCAACAGTACTGCTGCCAAATGTGTCGATTCGACATTGCTCCAAACGTATAGCGTGGCAGTGTTCCATACACTGTAGCGAACGAAGGTAGGCGAATTGACAATGGAGGCGGTAGCGGGTGTTGGCGAGAGGTTGACGACGATGACGATGGAAAATGACCTGTCGTGAACCACTCTAGTAAATACCTTCGAGTCGAGCTCAGGGTCACACGACTGCTGCTCCGTTTTGTCCGTACTTGCCGATTTTTTTGGAAAGAGCCGAAACAGCTGCTGCGTCTTCGATCTCCATGAAACCAAACTACTCCACAAAAATCATATTTTGTCGCTCGTACCCCTGGATATAGCGAGCACTACCAACTGCAAAACCTTGAACTGCGTCACTATTTCTTCTAGCAAAAATGTCGGAACTTCTCTTGTAACTTAACAAATGCCGCAAGCCCGCTTCACAGCTGCACGTGCTTTGTAGCTACCCATAAACACAAACGCGCCGTCCTTTAGCTGCACCCCCATCGATTCGTCACCAGCTGTACGCATGAACTGAGCCCTTTAATCTAGGGTACTCGTCGTTCACCGCCCAGGCATGGATCTTACCCCATC
The DNA here is from genome assembly GCA_027943415.1 of Closterium sp. NIES-67. Taxonomy (NCBI): domain Eukaryota; kingdom Viridiplantae; phylum Streptophyta; class Zygnematophyceae; order Desmidiales; family Closteriaceae; genus Closterium; species Closterium sp. NIES-67. The sequence goes on along the minus strand of BQMB01000849.1, from coordinate 552,740 downwards.
GATCATGACTGGCGAGCATCATACGCCGTCGATCTCCTCACAACTGTAACCCAAACTCTTAAAATACCCTGGTACCCCTGACCAGCTTGCCGTCCAGGTGTTCACCCATCTCGCGGCTGCTGCAGGTTACCCAAAACCACTTCATTGCTGCTCACGTACCCCCAAAGTTCAGGTTCTTAACAGATGTGCCGCTGGTTTTAGAAGAAATCCCCTCCTGGTACCAAGCGTTTTTGCAGCGCGCCAACGTTCACCCATCTTTGCGCTCGCCATAACACCAAACAAGTCCTAGGCATTATCGCGCGTCATAGTAGCCCGTGTAAATATGGGACAACTCCCTCCGCTTAGCCGCACTTCGAAAACTTCGGATACAGTGTCGAGCTCCGGCTGCAACAGTGTCCATTTCGAATATTTCTTCACAGCTTCCCCGACTATTTCGGCAGGTCGTCGTTTACCCAACTTCCCGCTTCTGTTGGTAAGTAAAATGTTGTAAAACCGTAATCCGGGGCAAGACGGAGCAAAAGCTAGCGCGCACACCTTTAGTCGGTGGAGCTAAAATATTAACTCCCAGTCAACCGCTGCGCAGCCGTGCAAATCCCCTCTGACACCACGAATTACCCCTCTTTTTTGTAGCACTCCACTGTCGCACCATCCGCCAGCACAGGACGAATATGGCTTATTCCCCCTTTTTTTTAGCCTGGAGCCTCTGACCTTGTAGTTGTCGCAACCAGGTGGGGGACTTCGGACGGTTGGCAAAGAACCCCGTCAGTAGGTGGCCGATTCCGCTACTGACTTACAGCAAAGCCGCATCCACTAGGTCCTCGGCCGCCGCCGTCCATCTTCCGCTAAGTTTCGAAAACCGCTTCCACTCGGTGACTCAGGGGGACGCGTCGATGTTGCTCCATAAACTGTAGGAACTTTGTTGTCGCGCCCGTACTCCCTGTTTCCTTCAGGGGAAATGGTCGTTTCCTCGAACATGAGTTTCCCTTCGGTTAGGTAAAAACTTTGCTCAGCGTGCGAGAAAAGAATCGGGGGCCCTCCGTGAAGTTCGGCCGCCAATTGATGACGATTTTGTCGGTGACGATCTCCATAGCTGCTGAAATCCAATCATTTAGCCGAGGGTTGCAAGATCCGATTTTTTTTTTTTTTTTTTTTCGGAAATTGGCACGCGCGCCGTCCTCTTCCCATAAATCTCCTACCGCAAATACCGGAGCAACAAACAGGACGTCAACTGCGCCCTTCGCGCTTTACCTCGCGTACTCTTGGCGGCCACAATTCCCTGGCAATTCCTTGAGGTTGTCGCGCGACAGGAAGGCTCGTTTTTCTTGTTTTTTCTTCAACCGTTGTCGCAGCCGCCCGACGAACTCGCTTTAGAATCTTGTCAGGTGCTGCCGACGACGAATGTTTGTCACACAAAACCCAGTGATGTAAAATGCACTATTCACCAACTCACGTAGTGAATAAATGTCGTGACAACCACAGCTGTCCGTTCCTTGGGGGAGGGAGGACCCGACCAATCCAGGCCGTCCAAAGGCAGGGGTCTGGTGACGAAGGGAGCACACACGCCTTAGTTGGACGAGCTAACAAATTAGCTCCGAGCCAAACACTGTGCAGCCCCGCGGCCCACCAGCCATCCCTCCTCCCAGCAAGTGACGAGCGAACTGGCTAAAGTAGGGCTCATACGTGCTAGGGCGAGAACCTCGGGACGTGATGTGGCTTGGAAGGGTGGCGAGGATGTCGAAACGTGACTCGGGAAGGTTTGGGCCGACAGTCGAGGCTGAACCTGCGAGGTCGAGGTCTTCTGGTGTACGCGCTGTAATTTAGCGTCATAATTCCTTACACATCGCTAGCGAAGAACCTACCCCCGCTGCGCCGATTGGCCCTCATTTTGTTACACACGCATCGCGTGTGTTATGAATAATAACTAAGAGTGCGCGGAATAATAATGACGAGTACAAGAATGCTAGCCTAGCATTATATAGCGAAAGCTCTAGCTAGGCGACGAAGCCGGAGGCTAGGTTGGGTACAGGCGCAGTCGAAAGGTTCAGAAGCGGCGCGGGCGTGCCTCGGGGTCGCATCGGAAACGGACCGAGCCTGGTGTTCCGAGAGTTCTGGTGTTCCGAGAGTTCGGGTGTACGCGATTGCAGTACAACCCGGTAAGGAATAAAATTCCTTACACTACCCTTCCTTTTAAAGAAGGTGATCAATATCAGGAACGCCTTTTCGGGTCAAATAAGATTTGAGCACCGAGTGTTCCTGAATCGAGTCGGAAGTGACCCAGGTGTCGTCCTTGCTTGTACGGTCAACCCAGCGGACAAGAAAATCCACGTGTCGTCCTATTGAGTCGAGGCGAACGCGATGACTCAAAAGCCGGAAAGGCTCAAGGGTCGGTTCAGCCAGTGGGCGGACACTAGGGCCGGCCGCTGGTCATGCGACTGCAGACGTGCTGGCGACGTAGGGACGAAGCAGGCTGACATGGAAGGCGTCGTGAATGCGCCACTCGTCTGGGAATAATAACTTTGCTGTGACAGGTGTCACCATCTTGACAATACGAAAAGGGCCACAGAATCGCGGCCGGAGTTTTGAAGGCAAGGGCAAGAGAAGGTTCTTCGTGTCGAGGAGGACTAGTTGCCCAGCGGTCATCATGATATCGCGGCGATGAAGGTCTGTATAGCGTTGAGCGGTTGTGTTGGACTTGCGAATGAATTCGATCGCTTTATCCCGTGCAGCTTGCAAACTGGTCACAAACTGCTGGGAATGTGGCACCGGGTTGTCAATGTGGGTAGTCGTCGGGACGGTCGGATCCATCCCGTACTTTAGGAAAAACGGCGAGTGATTGGTCGTAGTCAATGGGGCATTGTTGTAGGAAAATTCCAGCATGGGCAGGAATTCTTCCCACCGGGCAGGATCGGGGCAGTTGGTGCGTATCAGCTGCTCCATGGTTTGGTTGGTTCGCTCGGTCTGGCCGTCGGTTGGAGGATGGTAGGCGGAGGAGAATTGGAGGCGTGTGCCGTACTGTGCCCATGTCTCTTGCTAGAATTTGGACATGAATTTTGGGTCGCGGTCGCTGATGATCGCGGATGGTAAGCCGTGTAAACGAACAACGGTGCAGATGAAAAGTTTCGCTGTATCTTCGGCTGTGATTGTTGTGCGACAGGGTGCAAAATGCGCCATCTTCGTCAGACGGTCGACGACGACGAGGACGGCGTCGTTGCCCGTTTCGGTTGCCGGAAGTCCCATGACGAAGTCCATCGTCACGTGTTGCCACGGCCGCTGGGGTGGCTCGAGTGGTTGGAGCAGTCCAGCCGGACGCTGTCGAGAAGACTTCATGCGTTGGCAGATCGGGCACGCGGATACGTATCTCTACACATCAGACGCCGAATCAGGCCAATAATAAAAACGGTGTAGTAACTTCTGGGTTTTGTCAACCCCGAAATGACCCGAGAGGTTAGAATCATGGACTTCTTGAATAAGTAATTCGCGGAAGAGTCTCTAGGCGGGAACCCAGATACGGTTAGTACCAGCTTTTAGGAAGTAGGGTCCTTTGGCTGTGATGGTTTGCTGGTGGAGGTTGCGGGTGAAAAAGGGGTCTGTGGTGTAGCCGTGGGTAAATAGGCCAGTGAGCAGCGGGTTGGATTTTGCGACGATGATGGAGGTGAGGTGGGCGGATGGTCTTGTCAGTGCATCGGCGATGTTATTCGCCCCACGTTTGTACGTGATGGTGTAGTGGAAGTTGCTTTCGAGGAAGTCCAGCCAGCGAATCTGCCGTGGATTGAGGTTCGGCTGCGCGCGGAGGTACTGTAGGGATTTATGGTCTGTCTGTACTGTCACGTCGGCTCCCGTCAGGTAGCATCGCCACACCTTGAATGCGTGCACGATGGCGAGCATTTCTTTGTCGTGGACGGGGTAGTTGCGCTCGGCTGCCTGCAACTTCCTAGACTCATACGCGATGGGTTGGAGTCCTTCGCCGAAATCTTGTAACAGTATCGCACTGATGGCGAAATCGCTAGCGTCCGTCAAGACTTCGAACGGTCGAGATGGGTCGGCGGTTCGGAGGACCGGGGGCGACGTCAGAAAAATTCGCAGTTCGTCGAAAGCGGTCTGCTGTCTCTCCCCCCACTCAAACAAAGTGCCCTTCCGCAGCAGGTCAGTTAACGGTCCGGTTATCCCTGCCATATTGGGGATAAACCGCCAGACGTAATTAACTAACCCAAGAAAACTCTGCAGCTCCTGTAAATTCGTCGGCGGCTTCTAGTCGCGAATCGTTGTGATTTTCTTCGGGTCGATTTTGATGCCGTCTGCTCCCACGACATGTCCCAAAAATTCCAGTTCAGATTTTAGGAACTCGCACTTAGAGCCCTTCGTGATGCGCCGGTTTTCTTGCAGCCGCTGGAAAACTTGCGCGAGGTCCTTGAGGTGCTGTTCCTGTGTCTTGCTGTAGATCAGAATGTCATCAAGATAGACGATGACACACTTGTCGAGTAGATCTCGGAATGCGCCGTTCATGGTGAGTTGGAAAGTGGAGGGCGCGTTCGTGAGGCCAAACGGCATCACTGTGTACTCGTAGCTGCCACAGCTGGTTCGGAACGCTGTCTTGTGGCAGTCGTCAGCAATGACTCGGATCTGATGGTAACCGCCGCGTAAGTCGATTTTCGAGAAGAAGCGAGCTCCGCGAAGTTGATTGAGAAGATCGTCCGCGCGTGGGATTGGGTAGCGAGACTTAATGGTTCGCCGATTTAGCGCCCTGTAGTCGATGCACATTCGCAGCCCGCCGTCTTTCTTTGGCGTGAACAGGATTGGTGCTGCGAACGGGGACATGCTGGGCCTAATGAACCCCTTCTCCAAGAGGTAGTCCAACTGGCTCCGCAATTCCGTGAACTCGGGCTGAGTCAGCCGCCACTGGGTCCTGACTGTAGGCTGCGCGCCAGGTTCCAGGTCAATTTTGTGGTCCTGGGGGCGCTCGGGTGGCAACCCTGCTGGCAGGTCATCCGGAAAAATATCCGGGTACTGACAAATCAGCGCGGCGAGTTCTGCAGGGACATTGGCACATAGTGTGTCAATGTCCTTTGGCGTATCGTCGACCGTCGCTTCGGCCAGGTGGACGGCGTACAGATCAGCTCCTTTTTTAACTACTCGCTGGAGGGTGATGGCATTGACACGTGTCGACACCGGATCCCTCCTACGCCAGCCCGGAAGTACGCGCCACCCGTTCGCACAGTGCACGCGGCATTCGCCAGTTGTCCAGTCAATCCTCGGGTTGTATTTTCGTAGCCAATCATGCCCGAGTAGAATGTCGCAGCCGTCCAGCCGGCCAGCATGGGCATGCTGAATCCGAAGTCGTCGCCACACTTCATCCGCACCATGCGCGCTCGTTCCCGAATTGCAAGTGGAGTTCCGTCCACCAGTCGCTGAGGTCGTCGACCTGGTCCGCAAGTGCCGAGAACGACACAGTGTAATCTTGAACAGTGGTCACCTGCCGCCAGTTTCGCAGCTTCATGCGAGCGTCGTCTAAGGCGGATGAGTGCTCAAAGCGAGCTCGCAGAGCTGTGCCCCACTGTTTCCACGTGCGAATCGTGGTCGTACCGAATAAGGTTTCCGCCTGTTGGTTTGAAGAGTCCGAAGTCCCGTCCTTTGCCTACTTCACTCCTGCCGGAGTCCCAATCGCCAACTGTCGTCGCCACCAATCCAACGCCGGTCCTCGGAGCAGCGACACGGCATAATTAATGCTCGCGTCATCCGTGTGCACACTTGCCGCCGTGAAGAACAGCTCCATGCTGAACAGCCACCGTCGTCGCCTTGTCCGAAGGGTTGAACGGGGGCGGTGTTGCTGGCTTGATTTTAATCTTCGTTACAGTCATAGTGCGCACGTCGTCCTGCTCCAACTCCCGTGCGAGCTCGTCAAGGACGGTTTCGCTCGCTGCGTCGTCGGCACCCTGCTTGACCTCGTCTTCGGCGACTCCATGCGACTCCTGACGCACTTCACCACGCGTCTGGCGAAGCTCGGTGTTCTCCGTCCGAAGTCTTACGACTTCACTGTTCAAACTCGCCATCTGGGCCTGCAATGCCTGAATCTGAGCCATGACCTCGTCTAGCTGGGCCTGGGACATGATGCGAATGCTACGCCTTTCGGGCAGGGGGAAGGCCGTGGTACGAAACCGTAGGGGGCGCAAACGCTATCGTAGTTGTGTGAGCTAATAACTCTAGCTCACGGACAACCGCTTTGCAGCCCCGCAGGGTTAACCACGCCTTGGAAATAAACTACCCTGAGAAAGCGGGGTGAACCAGGAAAGTAGCTCTGATACCAGATGTTATGAAAAATAACTGAGAGTGCGCGGAATAATAATGACGAGTACAAGAATGCTAGCCTAGCATTATATAGCGAGAGCTCTAGCTAGGCGACGAAGCCGGAGGCTAGGTTGGGTACAGGCGCGGTCGAAAGGTTCAGAGGCGGCGCGGGCGTGCCTCGGGGTCGCGTCGGAAACGGACCAAGCCTGGTGTTCCGAGAGTTCGGGTGTACGCGATTGCAGTACAACCCGATAAGGAATAAAATTCCTTACAGCGTGGGTTTCGCATGGCGAGACTGTAAGGAATTAACATTCCTTACTGCGCTGAACTACAGCGCGTACACCCGAAGACCTCGAACTCGCAGGTTCGGCCATTATTGTCGGCCCAAACCTCCCCGAGTCGCGTTCCGACACCCTCGGCACCCAACCAAACCATTCACGTCCCGAGCAGGCCTCTCGATAGCCGGGTAATTTTCCTGCTTACTCAAGGAAAACAGAGTGATTGTGGTGTACTACCCTGATTTCTACGCATCCAGATTTGAAGTACACGTCCTCTAGCAGCCTAGGCAACAACATTCCACGTCCGATTTCCGACTAGTGGAATGTATCGCCCTGTAACATCCGTCTGTTAGGCCTGGTTACCCAGCTAGAAACCCCTCTTCTCCGCTGAGGGAGGGATTCGGGCAAAACCACTCCCGAAATCCCAAGTGGCCCGTTTGGGTTTTCGGCAAGCGCGCCAGACCCTGATTGGATGTTGCAGCTTCCCCAACCAAGCCTCTCTAACTCAAACTCGTTACCCCCAACCAAGCCTCTCTGAACGAAACATTTCCCCCAACCAGGCCTCTCTGAACCAAACTCATTTCCCCCAACCGAGCCCTTCTCAGCCAAACTCGTTCCCCCCAATGAAGCCTCTCTCAGCCAAACTCGTTCCCCCAACCAAGCCTCTCTCAGCTAAGCTCGTTTCCCCAAGAGGTTTGGTTGGGGAAACGTGTTTTCCCGGACCGCGCCTCTGTGCTTCATATAAGTGGGGCATTTGTATCTGTGGATAGGGTAATTTTTGTAGTAGGCAATAATTTGGTGATGTGGCGGTTGCACTTGTAGTCAATCGTTTGGGTTTTTCTTTTAGCACAATTTGGCTTATAATAACATCCGAGCACTTGTAGATGAAATTTGTGAAAGGAAAAGTTCAGTGCACTTAAAAGAAGTGAACACAACCTTGAAACCCTGCACATGCCGGGAAACCGCCGAAACTGCCTTGCAAAAACAGTCAACATTTTTTGGGCTACCCAGCTTGGACGAGTTGGTTGCGCGACTATCTCGGATTCTGCAGGGGGCCCTTCGGGGACATCGAGACGAGAGGCCCCTCGCCCAACTTGTCCTAGCACGTCCGTGCCCTATTTTAGCCAGTTCTCTCGTCACTTGTAGACAGACATTATTTTCGGAGGTTCTATTCCCATTATTGAGTGGCGGTTCCATTCGCACTCGTAACAGGGACCCCGTTACCCGCTCCTAGGTCTGTGCTGGTCTAGGTGCTGTCCTTTCGAACTGAACCCTTCGTTTCGGTCCTGTTCCCAAATCGGGATCTGTTTCAAAATCGATTCAAATTGTGTACCGTCAAACGGCTCCGCGTGTCAAAAACGGGAAACGATTTTTGGGGACACACCCTTAGACACACACTCATTGCGCTTCATTACGATACTACGCCATGGAAACGTACAGAACTGACATGTGCGTGCTCCTGCTTCACAATTGGGTGCAAGACGATTCTTGCTGCTGGTCTCGTTTCTATCATTCCTCCTTTCCTGCCCTGGGCTTCGCGCTTTCGCCCGTCGATCTGTTTCCCAACTCCCCTGCCATGCGCATGGAGCAACGCGCGCCTCACAACACGTCCCGATTTTAGTAGACTGTTGTCAGTTTAATTTGACTCATTTAGTCAACTTCGGATCAGAACGCTGCGTTCAAAGCGCGCGTCGCACACCGAGAGAGAAGCGCGCGCCGTAACGCCGTCACACCGTAACGCCGTAACGCCTTAACCCCGCAGCGCCAAGATGCTGGCGGCGTTCGCGGCAGCGCTGGTCTTCTTCCACACCTCCGAGTTCCTCCTCGCGCTCTGGACCACGGGCAAGGCCGACATGCGATGTACGCCTCGCCTCGCCTGTTGCTCCCCTGGCTTTGCAGCCTTGCTTCTTCCCCCACTTCTACTTCTTCCACACCTCCGAGTTCTTTCTGGCCCTCTGGGCCACTGGCAAGGCCGACATGCGATGTACGCCACCTACTCCCCTCGCTTCTTGCTCCCTTCGCCTCGTACTCCCCTCACCTATCCCTCCCCTCTGATATTCCCCTTTCCCACCCCCCTCTCCCCCCCTATTCCTCTTCCTCCTCGCGCTTTAGGCCACCGGCAAGCCCGCCATGCGATGCACTCTCGCGTCTGCCCCTCTCTTTGACCCCCTCCCCCTCCCTTTTGCCCCAAGCCTTGTACCGCGCCCCACCGCTCCCCGTCCGCCCCGCCTCTCTCCGTCTGCCCCTCGCGTTTTCATCACCGGAAAAAGGTCGACATGCATTCTACGCTCTCCCACCAATTTCCCCTACCCTCTTCCAAACCCCCCCCCCCCCCTCTCCTCCCTTTCCAAGCATCTGTTCCGCCTCGGGGCAAGGCCGACCAGCGATGTGCCACTCCCCCCGCGTTTATTCCTTCCGTCTCCCCCTTCCCCTTCCCCTTCCCCTTCCCCTTCCCCTTTCCCTTCCCCTTCCCTCCTTCGACCCCCGCCTCCTGGGTCCGGCTGGCGCTGACGGTGCTGCTGTGTTGACGCTGCTATCCCCCCTATTTTACCCCCCCGCTCCCCCCCTCCCTCCATCCCCCCACCGCCCCACCCCCCTCTAGCCGTCCAGCCTTCCTGTTCTCGAGGGAGTATCTCCTCGCCATGGCAGCATCGCTCGCCGAGTACGCACTGGAATGGACTCTCTGTCCGCAACTCAAGCAGCAGTTCTGGCCCGTGGGCTGGGCGGGGCTGGCGCTGGTGGTGGCGGGGGAGGCAGTGCGCAAGGGAGCGATGGTGACGGCGGGGACGAGCTTCACGCATGACATTCAGAGGGAGAAGAGGAGAGAGCACCGCCTGGTCACAAATGGGCTGTACAGGTGAGGGTGCTTGCGCAGGTGAGGGTTTATCGGGTGCTCATAGGGTGTTGATGTGCGCTGTCTTGCAAAGGCAGCGGTCCCGAGTGCTGGATTGAGGCTCATGCATGCGACGTGTTTACGTGCGCATTGTCATGCGCATATGGCTGTGCTCGTCTGCCTGCACCCGCCACTCTGCATGCGTGTGAAACCATCGATGACCCCCTCCCACGCTACAATGGCAAGTGGGTGCTACATGGGGTGAGTGTAGTCAACCCCCTCTGCACCATTCGCAGTTTCTGCATGACCACCCACACACAGTTGCTGCATGACCACCCACACACAGTTGCTGCATGACCACCCACACACAGTTGCTGCATGACCACCCACACACAGTTTCTGTGTGTATGTGTGGGTGACCACCTCCACCCTCCACGTGTGGCCATCGCCCCCTCCGCTTGTAGGTGGGTGCGGCACCCTGGCTACATGGGGTGGTTCATCTGGAGCATCGCCACTCAGCTGCTCCTAGTCAACCCCCTCTGCACCCTCGCCTTCGCGGTCGTCTCCTGGCGCTTCTTTGCCGTGCGCATACCGTGAGTCCTTGCTTGGCCATGAGGTGCATACGGTGCATGTGCCCACCTGAGGGCCTGAGGGCATACCCTGCATGTGCACACCTGAGAGCATGCCGTGAGTGTTCCCGTGGATGTGTCCACCTGAGTGCGTTCGCTGAGCGTCTACATTTGTCTTGCCATTGAAGCACCTGAAAGCTGTCGTCTCCTGGCGCCTATTTTTTGCACATGTACCGTGATTGAGTATTTTCTTGAGAGTGACCCTCATGATTTGCTGTAGCTGGTGCCGTATGGGGGGCAGCCAGACAGCATGCACCTTCAAGCCGGCTCAAAGGGCCATCGAGCCACCAAAAATTTCCGCTCCTCCTGTTCCCTCATCTCTTTCATCCTTTCTTGACCCGTTTACTCTCTTTCGGTCCACTCACGGCAGCTACGAGGAGTTTTACCTGCACCAGTTCTTTGGCCTCGACTACGCGCGATACGCTGCTTCAGTGCCGTCGGGCATTCCCTTCGTCTCGTGACGCCAAGCCTCTGCCCCCATTCCTTTCCTGGGGAGCATATAGCGGCACAAGCAAGTCGCCCAGCCATGAGCAAATAAGCACGTGCGAATAGCAGTGTTGGGATGCGTGTAGCAGGACGAGCGATGCTGTCCATCAGTCGCGACCAGCAACGGGTTGACCTTCGCAACTCAAGGCGTCTCTATGAGATGTGTGTAGCAGCACACACGTGCCATGCAACAGTCGTGCGCATCAGTGCATGTAGCTACGTGCACCGTGATATGGCAAGGCAAATTGCCCATGCTCCACTTCGTCGGATACGAATAAGAAAATCCATAAGCATTGGGTTTTTTTATTGATGCTTCTTGCACGTGAAACACCTTGACTTAGTGCCTTCTTTTATCCATATAGTTGATAAGGTTGGGGTTGCCATTATACCGTTTTATTTCTTGTGAACAGAGTGTGCGGCTTATCGGAGCCAAGCTTGCCAAAGGCGACGCAGCATCCACTCCTTTCTCACTTGGCTTTCGCATCATGCAGGCAGGCCATTCTGCATGCTTGCTTCAGTACCCTATGCAGAAGCCTCTAATTCGCCTACTGCGCGGGAAGCCATGCAAGCCGCCAAGTCAGATGGAAAACGATCTCGATCGGTCAAACGACGGCAGTGTTCCGTCAAACAAGTTCGAGCGCTGCCGCCTTGCCACGCTGTGCGCGATGGTCGCACCCTCTGCAGACAGCAGGCGCGCCGTGCGCGATGGTAGCACCCTCTGCAGACAGCAGGCGCGCCGTGCGCGATGGTAGCACCCTCTGCAGACAGCAGGCGCGCCGTGCGCGATGGTAGCACCCTCTGCAGACAGCAGGCGCGCCGTGCGCGATGGTAGCACCCTCTGCAGACAGCAGGCGCGCCGTGCGCGATGGTAGCACCCTCTGCAGACAGCAGGCGCGCCGTGCGCGATGGTAGCACCCTCTGCAGACAGCAGGCGCGCCGTGCGCGATGGTCGCACCCTCTGCAGACAGCAGGCGCGCCGTGCGCGATGGTCGCACCCTCTGCAGACAGCAGGCGCGCCGTGCGCGATGGTAGCACCCTCTGCAGACAGCAGGCGCGCCGTGCGCGATGGTCGCACCCTCTGCAGACAGCAGGCGCGCCGTGCGCGATGGTAGCACCCTCTGCAGACAGCAGGCGCGCCGTGCGCGATGGTAGCACCCTCTGCAGACAGCAGGCGCGCCGTGCGCGATGGTAGCACCCTCTGCAGACAGCAGGCGCGCCGTGCGCGATGGTAGCACCCTCTGCAGACAGCAGGCGCGCCGTGCGCGATGGTAGCACCCTCTGCAGACAGCCGGCGCGCCGTGCGCGATGGTAGCACCCTCTGCAGACAGCAGGCGCGCCGTGCGCGATGGTAGCACCCTCTGCAGACAGCAGGCGCGCCGTGCGCGATGGTAGCACCCTCTGCAGACAGCAGGCGCGCCGTGCGCGATGGTAGCACCCTCTGCAGACAGCAGGCGCGCCGTGCGCGATGGTAGCACCCTCTGCAGACAGCAGGCGCGCCGTGCGCGATGGTAGCACCCTCTGCAGACAGCAGGCGCGCCGTGCGCGATGGTAGCACCCTCTGCAGACAGCAGGCGCGCCGTGCGCGATGGTAGCACCCTCTGCAGACAGCAGGCGCGCCGTGCGCGATGGTAGCACCCTCTGCAGACAGCAGGCGCGCCGTGCGCGATGGTAGCACCCTCTGCAGACAGCAGGCGCGCCGTGCGCGATGGTAGCACCCTCTGCAGACAGCAGGCGCGCCGTGCGCGATGGTAGCACCCTCTGCAGACAGCAGGCGCGCCGTGCGCGATGGTCGCACCCTCTGCAGACAGCAGGCGCGCCGTGCGCGATGGTCGCACCCTCTGCAGACAGCAGGCGCGCCGTGCGCGATGGTAGCACCCTCTGCAGACAGCAGGCGCGCCGTGCGCGATGGTAGCACCCTCTGCAGACAGCAGGCGCGCCGTGCGTGATGGTAGCACCCTCTGCAGACAGCAGGCGCGCCGTGCGCGATGGTAGCACCCTCTGCAGACAGCAGGCGCGCCGTGCGCGATGGTAGCACCCTCTGCAGACAGCAGGCGCGCCGTGCGCGATGGTAGCACCCTCTGCAGACAGCAGGCGCGCCGTGCGCGATGGTAGCACCCTCTGCAGACAGCCGGCGCGCCGTGCGCGATGGTAGCACCCTCTGCAGACAGCAGGCGCGCCGTGCGCGATGGTAGCACCCTCTGCAGACAGCAGGCGCGCCGTGCGCGATGGTAGCACCCTCTGCAGACAGCAGGCGCGCCGTGCGCGATGGTCGCACCCTCTGCAGACAGCAGGCGCGCCGTGCGCGATGGTCGCACCCTCTGTAGACAGCAGGCGCGCCGTGCGCGATGGTAGCACCCTCTGCAGACAGCAGGCGCGCCGTGCGCGATGGTAGCACCCTCTGCAGACAGCAGGCGCGCCGTGCGTGATGGTAGCACCCTCTGCAGACAGCAGGCGCGCCGTGCGCGATGGTAGCACCCTCTGCAGACAGCAGGCGCGCCGTGCGCGATGGTAGCACCCTCTGCAGACAGCAGGCGCGCCGTGCGCGATGGTAGCACCCTCTGCAGACAGCCGGCGCGCCGTGCGCGATGGTAGCACCCTCTGCAGACAGCAGGCGCGCCGTGCGCGATGGTAGCACCCTCTGCAGACAGCAGGCGCGCCGTGCGCGATGGTAGCACCCTCTGCAGACAGCAGGCGCGCCGTGCGCGATGGTAGCACCCTCTGCAGACAGCAGGCGCGCCGTGCGCGATGGTAGCACCCTCTGCAGACAGCCGGCGCGCCGTGCGCCATGGGAAGGCTCTGAGCGGAGGGCGGGCGGACCGACTGCGCGCGAGGCTCATCCTGCTGCATCTTCGTGTGTCTCTCCGCTGCGCGCCTGTCAATCGCAATGGCAGCTGATTGGCGAGCGAGAGCTTCGGGCGAATTGATGTGCATCGTAGATTAGCGGTGAGCCATGCTTTCTGCGCAACTGCACCGTCCTCCTGCAGTCGCCAGTGCGGCTACGGTCAGACGGAGGACTACTGCTGTTCCCACAGACAGGCCTGTCTCCCACGGCCTCCCTGAGAGACGGTCAGAGATCGCGGAATTTCGGCAAGAGTAGGGAGGTTTGGTTTTGAGCGCGCCTTCAGATCTAGACTGCCTGCAGAGTGCTGTTGCTGCCCTTCGACTGACCACCCGCGATCGGGAGAACGACTTCTGGCGTGCTTGGGAGCGAGCTCGGTGTGGGCGCGGTTGTAGTTTCTGTCTTCATGTGGAAGATGCTTATGGCGAGGATGGTTGCGGACAGAGTGCAGAACGCCCTTGCCTTTCTTGGCTGGGCGATTCCTGACATGGTAACACATGCTGACATGGTAACACATGCTGACATGGTAACACATGCTGACATGGTAACACATGCTGGCATGGTAACACATGCTGGCATGGTAACACATGCCGACATGGTAACACATGCTGGCATGGTAACACATGCTGACATGCTAACACATACTGGCATGGTAACACATGCTGGCATGGTAACACATGCTGGCATGGTAACACATGCTGGCATGGTAACACATGCCGACATGGTAACACATGCTGGCATGGTAACACATGCCGACATGGTAACACATGCTGGCATGGTAACACATGCCGACATGGTAACACATGCTGGCATGGTAACACATGCTGGATGGTAACACATGCCGACATGGTAACACATGCTGGCATGGTAACACATGCCGACATGGTAACACATGCTGGCATGGTAACACATGCTGACATGCTAACACATACTGGCATGGTAACACATGCTGGCATGGTAACACATGCTGGCATGGTAACACATGCTGGCATGGTAACACATGCTGGCATGGTAACACATGCTGGCATGGTAACACATGCTGGCATGGTAACACATGCCGACATGGTAACACATGCTGGCATGGTAACACATGCCGACATGGTAACACATGCTGGCATGGTAACACATGCCGACATGGTAACACATGCTGGCATGGTAACACATGCTGGATGGTAACACATGCCGACATGGTAACACATGCTGGCATGGTAACACATGCCGACATGGTAACACATGCTGGCATGGTAACACATGCTGGATGGTAACACATGCCGACATGGTAACACATGCTAGCATGGTAACACGTGCTGGCATGGTAACACATGCTGGCATGGTAACACATGCCGACATGGTAACACATGCTGGCATGGTAACACATGCTGGCATGGTAACACATGCTGGCATGGTAACACATGCTGACATGGTAACGTGGCAACGTGCTGGCGCGGCAACATGCTGACATGGTAGTCTTGGCTGGCGTGGCGAATATTGGTTAATCTGGTAACATCGGCACACTCTGGTGTCTCAGAAATCCGTTTGTTTCCTGTTTTATGCCCTCTTGTTCTCCTGTCCTCTACTTACCCATGCCCATGTGGTTGAAGAGTTGGGCTGGAAAGCCGAGGAGCATGTGCTGGCTCGCAGTCATCTCACCCTTCTGCCCGGCGTTCTCTATTTCTCAGGCCCTCAAGTTCACTGGTCTTCTCAGGAGTGATCCCCGCACCTTGCTGCTAGTCTCCCCTCAGGTGCCTTTCTAATTTGACTTTTCTTGCAAACTTTTTTTTTTTTCACTTTTTTTAACAACATTTCTCTCCATTGTAAGTATTTCTGCTAGTCGTGGCAGCAGCACTATGAGCCATCGTATGGTCCCGGATTTCACAACCTCCCATGTGCCCTCCGTCCATACGCTTCGGGCATCCTTCTCACACACTCCAAGCACACAGTTCCCTCTTTATCTGTGTCCTTCCCGTCTGAATCCTCCTCTCAATCCTTCCCGTCTGAATCCTCCTCTCAATCCTTCCCGTCTGAATCCTCCTCTCAATCCTTCCCGTCTGAATCCTCCTCTCAATCCTTCCCGTCTCAATCCTCCTCTCAATCCTCCTCTCAATCCTTCCTGTCTCAATCCTCCTCTCAATCCTTCCCGTCTCAATCCTCCTCTCAATCCTTCCCGTCTGAATCCTCCTCTCAATCCTTCCCGTCTCAATCCTCCTCTCAATCCTTCCCGTCTCAATCCTCCTCTCAATCCTTCCCGTCTGAATCCTCCTCTCAATCCTTCCCGTCTCAATCCTCCTCTCAATCCTTCCCGTCTGAATCCTCCTCTCAATCATTCCCGACTCAATCCTCCTCTCAATCCTTCCCGTCTCAATCCTCCTCTCAATCCTTCCCGTCTGAATCCTCCTCTCAATCCTTCCCGTCTGAATCCTCCTCTCAATCCTTCCCGTCTCAATCCTCCTCTCAATCCTTCCCGTCTGAATCCTCCTCTCAATCCTTCCCGTCTTAATCCTCCTCTCAATCCTTCCCGCCTCAATCCTCCTCTCAATCCTTCCCGCCTCAATCCTCCTCTCAATCCTTCCCGTCTTAATCCTCCTCTCAATCCTTCCCGCCTCAATCCTCCTCTCAATCCTCCCCGTCTTAATCCTCCTCTCAATCCTTCCCGCCGTGCGTGGTTCTTGCGCTCTTTCCGTGCAGCCTAATGCCGGTGCCACAAGGGGTGGTTCGGAAGTCCCCATTGGTCCTCATCAGCCTCCGGAATTCAGCCAGACGTTGGATCCTCGCGAGATGCCTGCTTGGATTTTCTGCGGTGCGGTGAGTGTTTCCCCGCATCTCCAACGTTCCTTCAGTTTCGCCCTTGGAAACGTACTTTTGCCATTCCAGTATTTCTGTCTTTCTGCTTGTTCGTCCCAAGGGAAACGACAGCAGCAATGAGTGAAGTGAGACTTGCGTGACTGTGTCAAGGAAAGTATGGGCCTTGACTCTCGGTCAAGGAAACTCTTGCATTTGAGCCTCTGCCGTATCTTGTGCTCTGCAGGTCTTTCTCCTGTACCTTGCATGGAGCACCCTGCTCGCTCTCCTCTGGTGCTGCGGCGTCTCGCCGACACACATCAAGTCGTGGGTGCAGAAGAAGAAGGTTGCGGTGGGAAGTCGTCTGCCCAGCTTCAGCCGCACAAGCTTTGCCTACATGGTATGCATACCCTGGAGCTCGCTTCCCAATCTCCATGATTTTCAAAGCCAGATATATGTAATTTTATGTCCCCACTGATCTCCCCCCTCTCCCCCCCCCTTCCTCTTTCTTCCCCCACCGACACCTTGCCCCCCCCTTTTTTTTAACGACGGCGCTTCTTTCCTCTCCTCCCTTCCTGCAGACATATGGAGTGAGTCGAGTCTTGTTTCTCGTCAGGTGTGTGGATTAGTTTGTTTCGCAGTTCACCTGACATTACCTTTCCTCCGTAGCTGGTTTCACTAACCTCAGGCGCTTCTTCCCTCCAGGTTGGTTCTGCTGGCACCTTTCTGCGCCACCCTGGCCTGGCTTTCTGCCTGCCGTCGTGTCATAGTGGAACGCAGAAAGAGGAGGCAGAGGGAGCACGCAGGAGTGGGGGAGTTGAAGGGGAGGGTTGAGGCACTGGAGGTGCAGGGCAGCAGGCTGGAGGACAGGGTTCAGCAGATGAGGGGAGAGCTGGGAACGGTGGCAGGGCAGCAGGAGAGTATGAAGAGGGATATGGCCGTGAGTACGAGCAAGTTTGAGGAATCGGTTGCAAGGTTGAAGGACATGATCTCTAGGGTGAGGGTTGAGGGAGGCTTGGGTGTGGAATGGCAGGCGGTAAGGGAGGTTGAAGAATTGGAGGAGACTGAGGGTCCGGCTTCGAGATGGAGTGAGAAGCAAAGAAGGCGCGATGCAAAGCAGGAAGCAAAGCAAGCAAGGCGGGAGGAATTATGGAAAGCGACGAGTCAGGGAAGGGGCGGCAAGGGAAGTGAGAGTCATGGTGGACATTCTGCAGGAGGATAGCCATCTAAACGACCAGCGTTGGTGCATTAGTAGTTTCTTCCCTCCAGACTACACTCAGATACAGCTATGTGGCGAACAGTGGGAGGAATAAATGTCTTGCTAGTTGCAGCCTTGAACTGGTGATGGTATGCAGGGTGCTAGCTACATGTAAAGGCAGTCATTGTTTCTTCTGGTAGAACCAGTTCTGATTGTTCCACAGAGCATCTCACTGCAGATCTAGGCACAACCACGTCACTACTTCACAATTCCAAAGCATGCAGCACCTCCCAACATCCTGCGACATCATGCTACAGCATGCACCATCTGCCCCACTGCGCACCATCATTGCACAGCATGAGATAGGCATGTTGAGGGTGATCTCTGCTCGCGGCACTCTGCCTCAACACACGACCACACTAAGCGTCACCAGCTCTCCCCTTGACGCATTCCCCCTTGTGCTCCGCCGCCCAGTGTGCTGCCTGGCACTGCTTGCCGCAGTAGCACGCGCTCTGGCACCAACTGCACAGCTACAACTGCTTCCTCCCCACCTTCCTTCACTACAGCTGCCATCACACTTCTTTTTCTCGCACTTTCTTGCATTCCCATTTGTGCTCCTTCCGGTGAGTGGGCTGGCACTGCATGCCACAATACCACATGCCCTTGCACCGGTTGCACCGCCTCAGCTTCTCCCAGTCACTCGCCCCCACCTTCCCGCACCCCTCCGCTGCACACCTCCTCGCCTCCCTCCTCGCCTCCCTCCTCGCCTCCCTCCTCGCCGCCTCCTCTGCGTAGCTCCCGCCAGCAGCGCTCAGAGCTGCAGAGGGGTGCGGAAGCCAGGCTGACCCCAGGAGGGCCTCATGAATGAAGTACAGAGGGGTGGGGAGTGGTGAGGGGGGGGCTGCTGCTGGCAGGCCTTAAGCTTCCGCCCTCTCTTCCCCTCTCTCCATTGGCAACAGTGGACCGTACAGCAAAGCAGGCGTACGGCAGTGCCTCCATTGCTCCTATCCCTTCCAGCTCCCAGTACATCATATCCTTACCCACATAAGGACAAGCAACACCCCCAGAACCCTGCGCTCCTCCCGTCCCCTTTCTCGTCCTCTCGGCGTCCCTTGCCTCCTTCCCCGTCCCCTTTCTCGTCCTCTCGGCGTCCCTTGCCTCCTTCCCCGTCCCCTTTCTCTGCTTCTCGGCGTCCCTTGCCTCCTTCCCCGTGCCCTTTCTCTTCCTCTCGGCGTCCCTTGCCTCCTTCCCTGTTCCCTTTTTCTCCCCTCCTCCCTCCCCATCCTCCACCCTATTCCCCCTCCCTCTCTCCTCTGCCTCCTTCTCTGCCTTCTCCTCTGCCTCCCTCGCTCTTCTCCCCTGCTCCCAGAACCACGCCACAGGGGGCAGCCAGCAGGCGGCCACCTCATCGCTGAGCGGGACGGGGCACACCTCCAGCAGTAGCGAGCACACAGCCACCAGGGCCTGGAACGCCAGGGCTCTCTCCAGCCACGCAGCCATTTCCCAGAAGCTTCCCTCTGCTGCAATGGGGTCTTTGAGCGGGCCCAGGGACAGGGAGCGTGCAACGCACTGGTCAGCCATGGCTTTGGCCTTGGCCCTGCCTTGTGCCATGGATGTGGGCAGCTTGAGAGCAGTGACAAGAGCCCTGTACCCATCCGTTCCCTGGACTTCAAAGAGTGAGGAGAGTGCGTGCATGCGCGTGTTCAGTGCTGACGTGGCGAGTAATGCTGCAAAATGAGTGGCGGTTTCAAAGCGGCCGGTGCATATATGCAAGAGCAGCTGTAGCAGCTGTAGCAGTAGGGCGGGTGGCGGTCGAAGCGCTCTTGCACCAGAGCAAGGGTCGCATCCACATCACTGACAGTCTTGAGGAAGGGAGTCATGGCGGGGGAGATGTGGTGGTGGTCCAGCACAGGGAACACGTGAGGCAGGCTGTCTGGAGCACGGATTTTACCATCTGAATGAGCGAAGAGGGGAGGCGGGTCACCGCGGCTGCTGCAACTGCTGCTGCCGATGCTGCTGCCGCTGCTCCTGCTGCTGCTGTGTTCAGTGCACCTGGCAGTGCGTGTGTGGCAAGAGTCAAGCTCACGATAGGACGTGGTCCTGAGAACCTCCTCCCGCCCTGCGTCCCACTCCGGCCACTCCTCCTCCACCACCACCCCACACGCCCGCAGCAGGCGCGGCAGGTCGCGGAACGGGTGGCGCATTGGAATGCCAAACTTGGAGGGCAAAGGGCCGTCGCCGCACACGTCGATGGAGGGGAAGGACTTGCATTTCACCCGCACCCACGCGTTCTGGCGCGATATAGCGAATCTCAGGATGGCGGCCGGCAGTCCCAGGGCTGTGATGGCTGATGCAATGGGAGGAAGGGAAGAGGGCTGTGCGGGTGGTAGCGGTGATGGTGAGGGGGGGGGTGGCTGGGAGGAGAAGAAGCTGAAGTTAGAAACCTTGAGAGCGAGCGGGCAAGGGCCACAATTTTGCTGCCAGCTGCAGCATCACTGGCTGCAGCATTGCAAGCAGTGGGACGAGGAAATGTGTAATTAGCAAACGTGCTGCCAGTAGAGCCAGTGGCAGCTGCGGCAGCACCAGAGCCAACTTTAATAGCAGCTGGGGTCTCAGCAGCATCGTCTGCAGGTGCATCAACAGCAGCAGGAGTTGCAGCAGCGGTGTTTTCAGATGAACTGCCAGCAGAGACAGGGTATGGTGCAGCCCTTGAAGCATCCGCATCAGCAGCAACAGGAGTAGCACAAGGAGCAGTGGAAGCCGTAGCAGGCGTTGTAGGATCAGTGGGAACAGCAGCAGGCTGGGGTGTGAGCAGATGTGGCAGCAGAAGGTGCAGCGACTGTATGCCCAGCTTGCTATAGGCAAGAAGCTCCCCAATCACCACCACAAACTCACTCGCACTCACACTACTCAGAGTCACGTGCAGTAATGTCACACCCTCTTGTCTCACACTTCCTAAAGGAACACTATTTGCTGTCTCACAAGACAATCTGCTCGCCTGCCCGGTGCCTTCACCACTCACACACTTCCCTTTTCCCTTGCTGCCATCCGCACTGCCACCCTCCTTCCGACATCCACCTGCTTTTCTAGAACCCCCCTTCTTCCCAGTACTCACCAATTTCTTGGAACCTTCCGCCTTCTTTGAACCTTCCGCCTTCTTGGAGCCTTCCACCCCCTGCGTCACGGCGCCCCCCCTCTCGCGCCCCCAGCACAGGTTCATGACCAGGCTCTCCCGTGGGTCCAGGCTCTCGGCGGCGAACGGCCGGATGCCCAGGAAGCACAAGGCGTTTCCGAGGAAGTGCATGGGGATGAGGGTGGACGGCAGGCTGAGCAGCAGCGCGGCGCAGTTGACACAGCACAGCAGTGCAATCCAGCAGGCGCTGCCGGCCAGCATCATGTAGCGCATGCGACACGCGGCGCAGTGCCAGCACGACGGCAGGATGAAGGACGACTCGTTCCTGGACAGCTTCTGCAGCTTGCGCCGGATGTGCCGCATGTCCACCTGGGCCGCCAGAGGCAGGTGGGTGGACCAGCGGGCGAGGAGAGCGCGGATCGCAGAGAGGGGCGGGCGTGGGGAGGACTGGAAGGGGAGTGCGGAGGCGGGGAGAGGGATGGGGAGGTTTACGAGCATGCAGTGGGCGAGGTTCTGAGCGACGCCCAGGCGGGTCATGAAGGCGCCGGCGTCAGACCTGCTGAGGAAGGGCAGCATTGGCAGTTGCGCCAGGCTGGGGGGAGGGGGACGAAGAGGGGGAAGAGGGGGGGGAAGAGGAGGGAGGGAGGAAGGGAGAGGTGGGTATGTGATGTGAGGCGATGGTGGGGTAGAGAAGAGGTGCAGAGGAGATGCGTGCATGAACGCAAGGCATGGCATCGGCACGAGGTTTGGCATGGGCACGAGGTTTGGCATGGGCACGAGGTTTGGCATGGGCACGAGGTTTAGCATGGGCACGACCTTGGACATGGGCATGGCGTTTAGCATGGGCACGAGGTTTGACACGGAGGTACACTCAAAATATGTTACAGCCACGAACCACACCGTAAGTCAGCCGCCCAATATTCACCCACTCACCCTCCCCATAGATTCTCCTGAGCCTCCGTTGCTCGTCCCCCGTGCTGCTCCCTGCCGCGCCCCTCCCTCCTGCGGCGCCGGCATGACGACGGCATTCCACAGCCCCTTGAAGCGGCCGCGCAGCATGGCGTCCTCCAGCTCGGCCAGTAGAGACGGCGTGAGGAAGGCGTAGCGCCTAGCGGAGGGGGCAGGGAAGGCAGGAGAGGTGAACTTTAACATGTAAGTCGACTCAAAAGCCACTCAGGGAAGGCATAGCACTTGAGGGAGAGGGCACGGAGGGCGGGAGAGGGACACCCAAAGTTGTTGGAGTACAACAACTTTTCCGCTGTCATGTCGGCTGCTGTCCCGTGCCCTCTTGGCTGCTTACCGAAAATTGGTGGCTGCTGAAGGTAGAGGGAACTCGGGGCGAAACCAGGTGGTGTAGGCAAGGAATTTTCGAGGATTCTTAGGATTCAAGGGTGGCGCCCCTTCTTCTAACTAGCACTGCTAGCTGTGTTGTCCCAGCTCGTAAACATTTGGAGCCGTATAGAAATCGAGCGATTATCCGCAAGAACAAATTTGAATGAAGAACAACTCTAGGGAGTATATGTGCTCGTCCATCGTATGATGTTGCTGTTCGTGGAGATTCGTGACGTCACAAATTTTCTGGCCCAAGAATCATGCCCCCAAACGTAGCATACTTAGTAGAATGCCATGGGTGCACTACGCGAAGTGTTCCACAACATGCAGCGAGCTGTGGACCCAGGGCGGGGAGCGGGGGAACGACGTAGTCCTGAGTTCCATGAAAGCGGGGAGCAGTGTCGAAACAGCGCAGACGCAGGCAGGCCTATTAGAATGTGGTCTGTTACATGATTTAGGGTAGAGGTTTCGGCGAAACGAATTCTTTGTGTTTCTTATGTAACATTTGACGCACCATTACATTCATATTATGAAGAGTAGAAGTCAATAGGTTGGAACTTATATGGTGGCGTACAAACCAAAAATAAAGAGATCGGAGGATTAATGTATTTTGGGCAGAACCACGAAACAATGGTGCGATTAAGACTGGGCAGAGGGTCATGGAACATGGTCTGTCTGTGAAACGGACTATATCTGTAATTGAGGATGGGGTGGTTTGCATCGGAGTTTGAGAGTGGCCAGGAGCCAAAAGAAAGCAGGTACACCATGACCATGCGAGACTAAAGCTGAAGGTGGGGTATCTTGCCAGCATGGCTGTGGGAAGGACGATTTGTCGAGTAGTTAAGGCGAGGCAGCTTGGCAAGGGACCAGACTGGGAAAGCCAGGGATGGGAGGAGGAGGGGAAGGGGAAATGAAAGAAGAGCACTATATGAATGGGAGGTCACTGCCCCCTTGACAGTCATCACATTGGGAGGAGGGCAGGAAAGTCGGTTGGATGCTGAGAGAGGTGACAATTTGGCGGGGCAGCGTGGGAAACGACAAAGGGCACGACTAGAGACGTTCTTAGGGGCGAGAAGGCCGTGCCGAAGCAGATGCTGGTACCGATCGAGTAATGGGACTGCAGGGAAGAGGAGGCATGGGGTAATGTACAGTTAGCATCGGAATGAAGGTGGAGAGAATAGTTGTGAAGTGTGGGGTAATGGTGCATGCAAAAATGGTGAGAGACCATGGCCAGGGTCATGGGTTGTGAATCAAGAGAAGGGAGAGACCTTGGAAAGGTGAATAGGGAACCGGATACATGGGGGTGAGGGGGAGGGGGGGATGCGATAGTGAGGCTTGCAGGAAATATGGGCGTGGGACGGAAGAAAAGGTAATAACAAAACGTACAGAGGTGCCAGTGGAGCGGAAGGCTGTAATGAGGGGGGATGAAGGCGGGAGGTTTATGCCTAGAATCAACCAAGGAACCTGGGCGCAGGAAGGGAAACAGGATACGTGAGGAGTAGACGGGCAGGAAGAGAGGTGAGGGAGGGTGGTGAATGCAACAAGACAATACATACATGCAGGCCAGTGTGTGAAACGTGATGCGGGGCATGGAAACTTATGGGGGGGGGTGGAGGTTGTGCGTGGGGAAAAAAGGAGGCCGAGATGCTGAGAATAGAACTCCCGACTACACAGAGGCCATGCCCCCTAGCACATGCAACGAAAAGATGACACCAAGAGAAGGATCTAGGTACTCTAGCAAATGTTCGCCTGCAGACATAGGGAAATAACCGCACTACTGAGGCAGCGGAAGTTTGTGAGCTACCACTACCAAGATGTGAAGCCAACACCCAAACTTCTACTGGCAGCACTAGAGCCATTCAGCGTCTCTGACATTGGAAGCGCGTCAGAGAAACGTTCTCGCTGTGAAATCAATACAAGGATGATTCGCACCAGGCAAGGGCAAGCTAACTTGGATTTCATAGACAAGCAAAATGTAAACGCTTTGTATGCTTGCGGACTTGAGGGCAATGCAAAAACTGATGCTGTACAATTCATGGCACTCATAAAGGATTACCGGTCCGTCAACTTTGATGCAATGACCTGGGACGATCTCGTAAAACTGACGCCATATGATGCTGATTTCCGTGATTTTCCATTGCTCTTTGCCCACGCTGAGGGATATGTGGTAAGTAAGCTGCTGCATATTCACACGTTCAGAAGAGGTCTTACTCCCACTTCTTAAGCATTTGTGGACCACTGTTTAAGTCGAAGGTGGTGATTATGATCACAATGGAGCTGATGATGCGGTCTTTCTTCCCGCTGCAGAAGAACACCGCCGGACTCGCAACGTTCCACGCCTGTGCACCTACTTGTGAGCACGAATGGTGTTCGCTTACAGGTTCTTTCTCATGTGGACTCGCTAACCTCGGATAACACATCTTGTTCCCTTCTACGGAGACAGGCTTGTTAAACTAGATGGTTACGGCATCCCTCTAGGCGCACTTGCACATGCGCTAGGCCTACTCGCTCCATGGGAAGCAAAGCCAACCCCACAATCACTACACCATGTTCCTGGCAAACCCGACGTAGTTGTTGCATAACTGCCCCTCCCGAGTTCACGTGTCTCAAGCAGCAATCGTTTCGTACAAAAGGATTCGAAACATACTCGGTAGATAATGAATTCACTTCTCCTTCCAAAAGTCAGTCTCTAGGCTTTAGGAAGGTTACGCCAAGACGTAGATGGTATTAGGTCTATCAACAAGGTTGCATAACCTTCACTTGGACTTTTGTTGCAGTGGGTTTTTTCTATGTGACTTTTTAAATACAAAAGAGACTTTTTGAATACCCCCACATTTGCTAGAATTTGATACCATTACCCAACTACCCAATGTCAAACGGGGGTGACCACGTAGGCTGGTCATGATCCACTTTGTTTAGCACATCAGAACACATCCTGCCATGTCATATGGACGTGGGCTGGCTTCTTATGCTCGTGAACAGTTGACTCCACTCGGCTAGCCTGGCACAAGAATGTGACCACTGTCCAGTGTTAGAATTAAGGACAGAGTCTAGGTGAACTTAGGAGCTAGAATGACTCAAAATATAAATCCGGAATTCTAGAGAGGAAAATCGTGCCCACAAGAAACGTTGTGAATGAAAAACTAGCCGTTGGAATGTTACCAAATTTGGATATGTTTTAGCTCTTAATCTCCGATACCGTTTTCAATTCGAATCACATTAATTGATTGAGTATTCGCGACGCTATGAATTTCGACGCACAGGGGGGTATGTTAACTTGATCTCGAACTTCAATGAAGGACCAATATGGATCTCACAAGGAAGTAGAGGAGCAAGAAAGAGGCTGGAAGGGAAGAGAGGGATAAGAGGGAAGGTCCCAAGAGAGTCCCAAACCAAGGAAACCCCATAAGCACAAAGTTCCCTCCCTATAGGAACCCCAATTTTAACCTTGG